>UXGC01000222.1:0-213145 GCA_900480045.1 Eurytoma adleriae
CACGGGAGTAAATAAAGAAAGCCTCAAATCGCATGTTTATCACCCTCGGCTTCGCCTCGGGTGACAATTTACATGCGGTTTGAGACATTCTTTACTTTTCCTCCCTAGTTGTGTAATATACTATACTCTGCATAAGAAATACAAGAAAATAAAATTAATTTTCCAAAACTGTGTGCGCATAGAACATTTTGAAAAAGTTTAGTTTAATGGAAGTCAAAAATATTGGAAAGCAAAATCAAGATTTTTCATAACGTTCCGTGGGCATACACTTTACCAATTAACTTTATATCTATTCCTTAGATGTAGTTTAAAAGTTAGTAAATTTTTTGATTTTACATTAATAAAAAATGTTGTATGCAACAAATCGGAAGGTAAATTAAAAGAATTGTCTTAGTTAATGGAAATATACATATATAAACATATTATATATGTATATAAATGTTATATTATAGTTTGTTCTTGCACTAAAATTAAAATTAAAAAATGCAATTTTTTTTCAGTTTCCCACGTCAAATAATTCATTCCGAGCACACCATCGTCCAAAAGTGTGACAACCGCTGTCTTCGCAGTCGAGCGATTGCAGAGAAACTGCGTGGGAAGTGCAACGCCCGTAAGAGTGTTTATCGCGCGCGCTAAAGAGCCACCCATGACGATCGTTAGACGTTGCCTAGGCGGCCATACGTGACCGACGATACACTTTCGGATCAGCGCCACTTGCCGCTATACCTATGCGCACACGCAATATCCCTCTAACACATACGTGCCGAATTCTTCGCACGTAGACAAAGCTCGGACGGCCATCGTGGGCGCAGTCTAGCTGCAGATGCACGTAGCCGCCACGCCATGCACTCTGAATCCATACACGAGGGAGAGGAATCGCTACGACAGGTGACTCACGTAGGCGGGTATCGCGGGAGAGATGTATTTTTAAAAGCTATTGCAACGAGGCTGCACTACTTTTAATCTTTGCAAAAATCGAACGGAAAGATTTTCCGTAACTGGACAGCTTATCGACGCCATTGTTCGTGGCAAAGAATTATTCTCTTTTATATCTATTAAAGATTTTATTTTTTCAAAATTAAAAAAGTTAAAGTATAAGGATCCTATTTATAAATAATTGTAAACGTTGAAGTGTAGCGAGTGATAAAGCTGTAGATAAAGAAATTTAACAAATTTGCTTCTCTGTAATAATAATATAAAAAAATTAAAGTTATTTAAATTTACCAAATTTATTTTAAATTTTTATTATGTCCTGTACTTTCAATTTTTTATTTTCAGTAATGCCCTTCAGAGAATTTAAGGGTTTTTTTAGAACATAAATATCTAAGAAATTCTTTTATTGTAATAATATTACACAACTATAATAATTATAACGGCTATCAATAAAACACTTAACGTGCAATTTCAATTTCTGGATTTATTAAGATTGTGCAAAATAATTCTTTCTCACAATAACGCAAAGCAACAAGGTATAAGCAGCAAAAATAAAGTGAAACTCGAGCCGATAGGTAAGGTCGTCGAAATAATTTTTGCGATTATCCAGCCGACCTGGCAGTCGATAATTCCGACTCGGCGTGCAGAACCGCGGCCGATCAGTAAAAGGCTGCACGTTCGCGCGCAGACGCACGCACACCCACACGTTCACGTGCGCGAGCGAATTCGCCGCGTACGCGTGGGCAGGCTCTCTATCGCTTCGCCGAGTGTAAATTGCGGCTACGCTAACAAAGCGAGGGCAAGTAGATGCAGAGCTCCGGTGGGAGAGATATAAGGGCTGGGCGGGGTGGGTCTCGGCTCAGGCGAACAAAAGCCAAAAAAAAGGAGGGAAGAAAGAGAAAAGTCAACTTTTCTCGGAGGTTCGGGCCGAAAACTCGAGTCCCTCGCCAACGACGACGTCGACGACTTCGAAATCCGCCTGACGCGGCAGAAGCGCTCCTGGGAGTTCGCGCGTGTAGGTGAGCGCCCTGGCAAAGGGGTGGAGGGGAGTGGAAAAAGGAGCAAGAGAGAAAAATGGGCGGTGGTCCCTGAGATAGTTCGGCTATCAGTATAACGCGAGAGCGGGAGGTCCTGCGATCCGAAAGACACCTGGCGCGCCATCTACTTGAGGATTACCAGAGACTGTAGCCCCCCTTGCCCCCGTTCCCCATCCCTAAGATCTGTCTTCGTCTTTCGCATTGCTCCACTGTACTTTTCATCTCTTCGTCTCCTTACAACAAAGAGATGACGATGCTTCGAAACTCTTCTATTTTTTTATAATAGCAATTCACAATATTTACTTAAGTTTTGTAGAATAACTTTATAGCGTTTACTTTAGCTGCAAGTAGCTTGCATTCGCATTTGAACATTAAATTTAAGTAGTTACCTAGATACTTGTATCGTAAGTGAAAGATGAAGTCGGAAGAATTTCAATCCTTTCCGGGCGCGTGTCTGACCGGATATATCACTAACCACTTGTCTGCTTTACCGGTAGAGTCGGCTGTCAAGTAACGCTAAAGGGATCTGTAAAGTGTACCTTGCGAGCAAATTCTGTCTACTTGACGACTACATTCTGCTGTTTTATCTATTTCCTTGCCTGATAGAATTGTCGCACGTGCTTCTCTTTCCACTTCCAAACCAAATCATGCAAAGCGATAACTACAAATATTGATATAGGCTCGGCATTCGAGGGCTCAAGTGAGTCAATATCCACGAATGTGCGAGCTCTACATGGTGATAGGTACGAGGTGGGCCAAGTCGTCTTTTTACAATGTCGCACCCTCGTATCATGCTTCATGGATGCATGCACATAAAAATCCCTTTTGATAAGGAATACTTAAATTTCATACCGTGTTTAAATTCTCCATCCCCTTAGTTAAGGTCTTTATATACTTTGACTCGATCAATTTCAGTTTTTATTCTAATGTTCAGGGACTTACCAGCTAAAACAAAAGAAAATAAAATAAAAAATAATATATTAAATAAAAAATTAAAAACTATTAAGTTAAAGAAAGCCAAACAAATAATAAAATAAATTCAGGGAAATCAGTATAATTTACTTTATTACACGTGCAGACGTAAATGAGACAATAAATTAGTTCCTACAGATTTATTCACCTCACGTACGATTACACCGGAAGCAGTGTATATAAATTAATCATCCCGTTATATATATCAAATGAAATTGTTCCGATAATACAGCGAAAGCATAAATGAAACAAATCAATTAACCAAAAAATTTCTGGAAGAAAACTAATGCCTTGTAATAATCATAAACCGACGTCATAAATAAGACAAAAGACACTCGCATACGTCCGAACCGATGGGCCTACGCGATAAGTCGGTTCGGGGCCTGGCGGCGTGGCACAAAAAACAAGGTGCATCGCGCGTCAACCCTGCGAGGATCGCGCCCCGGTGAAGGCGCGCGCGTCGCACGTGACGGGGTTACCCGGCGCGACAGTCCTGCCAATGGCGCGGGGCCATTTAACGACATCAGCTGAGCGGACTTGTGACTCGATGCGTTTTACTGCTACTTTACGACGGTTTATTGCGCCATCAAAACATAAAATGCCGCCGCTGAGCCGCGAGGAGCGAACGAACGCGTGCACGCGCCTCTCTTCCCCCCGTGCCCCCGACAACGCTTTTCGGCCTCTCCGGCCGCGAATCACCCTGCGGCCGACCGGACGCCACGGGTCTTTGCGAATTTGACCAAATGGCTTTTTGATTGAGTGTCTTCAGATTTACGAGTAGTAGTGATTGGAAATCTTGAGAAGCGTAGTGAAATTTATTTTTTTATACTTTAATATACAGAAAAACGTTTGTTGCAATAATATTACGATATGTAACAAATATTTAAATCCAAGGAGTGACCATTTTTTAAGAGTATAAAAAATTATTTTTTCCACATATTTTTTTTTTTTTTTTTTTTTTGTACGAATTTATTTTAAATAATTGTGGAGTTTCAAATTTTATTGCTTAAAAGCTAAACATTGAATATTATCATAAACGGTAAAAACTTTTTCAGTAAATAAGGAAATATTTTAGACAATTTATTTTTTAACTAACTTCGCGTTACTCTATGAAAGGCACTTCTTTTCAAAAAGTTTATGGCATATTATTACAGAGTCGTAAAAACGATTTTAGAATCTAAATTTAAAATTGTATTTTTAGACGTTTAACAGCGGCGATTATCCTGAAGCAACGTTAAGTAAAAAGAGCCCGGCGTTCCGCTTTGCCGTTCGCTCGAAAGCCAGGAGATGCGAAGGGCTGGAGGAAACCGAGCTTTTCCTCCGAAATCAATAATCCCTCCAAGCCTGCGCTGCTTCCTCCGCTTGGGCTCTTGTCAAAAATATACCGGCTAAGAACGTGTATTATCCTCGATTATCCAAATCTTTTAAATTAAACAAAATTATGTAAATTAACTTTTCTTAAATTAATAATTATTTGTAATAACAGTATAAAAATCTGATAAAAAATTGAAGATCAGTGAAAGATCTTTCATTAATCCACTAATTAAAAAAGATTTCAAACGATATGCTACCAAGCGTCATTAACCCAAAAATGTCTTTCCCGGCCTCTAAAAAATGCATTCCCCAGCGAGACAGACTATAAAAGGGGGACGGTGGCAAGCTGGCGTGCACGCTAGACATCTCCCCCGTAGAGGATTGCATCGGGCAGATCGCGGTGGCGTCATCTGGCGAGGGGTAGGCGAAGCCCCCCCTGGCCGAAAAGCAGGCCAGCTCGGCGCACCCTCCCTGCCGCACCGACCGAACCCCGGCCGGGTCTCGGCTCATTGGCGAAAAGTCTGCGCAACGCAGCTACCTCCCTTGCACCCCCTCGCCCGCGCCACCACGTACCGTCGGAGGTGTCTATAGTTCCTGCGAGTCTCGCTAGGGTGATGGATCCGGAAAATTCGCGGCATGGCGCGAAAAAACGAAAGCGTGCATTTTTCAGACGTCGGTGTTAACCGGACGGCTTGATGCCCCGTCAGCCCTCGCCGGCGTTCCTTTGCGCTGGATTCACTAGCGGGTCGATGTCAAGGGTGAGAAAGGCTTGTAGTAGAACTGGTTTGAAAAAAATGGAAGACCATTTTTAAGAACTCTCAGTGAGTTTTCCTTTAAACACACGCTATTATTTTAACCAGAAGTAAAAGTGAATTTGTTTTTGCCAGTGAAGTGCATCTAGCAGCAGTTAACTTCATTCTAAGCACACGATGAAAATTGTTATTTGCTGTTTCATCATGCTGCAAGTAATATTGCCTTCATAACTCACATTATATAAATACAGTCGGTTTCATATTATATAAATTTTATCAGCTATTACAAAAAAAATTTCGAATAAATATATTTATTATTACTGGATGTAAAGTATCATTTTCAATTATTTAAACAAACGGAGTCGGTTTTCTATTTTTGCAAGGCAAGCGTAACTTATTCTGTGAAATATGACAATTTTATGTAATTAGTTCGTTTAATTTTATTTAACAATTGTAGCTGCGTACTTATGAAAATGACGTAGTTACTTTTTAAAAGAATCTCATTGGAGGATGTCAGTACTTTCAAATACACATTCGATAATTAGCTGCCGTTAAAATTGTACAAAAAGACGTTTTCCTCGTCAAGTAAATATTGCAATGGAAAATCTATAGACTTTAAACAGGTTTTTCTCAACGATAATTGCAAACGTCTGCACTACTCATTTCTAGAAACCTTGCGTTTACTCTCACAACATTTAAAAGTGTCATTTTTATTTTAAAAGTTTCAAAGTGATTTGCAATTTGAAATTCTTACTTGGAATTTATTCATCCGTGTTTTTATTCTGAAACTTTTCTAATTTAAAAAATGGTGCTACACTCGCTTATAACTTTTGGACACACCGATTTCCCATCAAAGGATACAGTTAGGAGAATTTATTTTCATTTAAAAAGGGTATAATGCACTTCTGGGGCTACCTATGAAAGTCGGTGTAATCTCAATTTTGAAAAAATGGTCTTGAGTCTATCGAACGGAATGCCTTCCGTTATCAAATTAATTACAGTTGGAAGCACAAATATTTCTATTTTTAGAACTTTCTATTTTTAAGACCTTGTTAGTATACTTTCTATTAGTCAAAAATAGTCAAAAGTAATAAAAATTAATTTTATTTTGTGTTTATTTACTCTGCATAAAATTAGAACAAAAATAAATACCCGAAGAAAAACTTGAGTGAAATTAAAAATTAACACACATTCCTACATATTATCTTGCTCTTATCAGTGCTTAGTATATTAATTACTCTTTTAATCTATCTCCGTTAAACTTGCGCTCGATTCTAATATTTCGTCTATCGCAGGTCGCTGGCAAGGCCAGGGGAACAAGTTGATGCCGCTTATCGTGACGAGACGGCAGTTTCGGTACTTTATAAAAACACCGCCACGGACAAGTATACACCCAGACTCCCGCGTAACGCGGCACGTACGCATCCGCGGAGCCATGAGCCAGTCACCTCGGCGGCGGCGCGGCATTCATAATGTCGGGAAAATATGTGTTTGGCTCTAGGCAACGTGTGTACACGGTAAATCCACTTTAACGCATACCGGCATTGCGCTCGCGCCATGGGATATTCGAGGCGGGGCCGCCGCCGGTTTCTTTATCGCGGCTCTGCGCGCGTACGCGGTGCACCGGCGCTCTCCGCCGACGAAACGAGAGAGAGAGAGAGAAAGAGAGAGGGAGGCCAGGCTAAGGGACGTAAACCAATGCGAGCCGCGCTACCCACGAAATTATTGGTTTCGTGCGCGCCACTTCGCCGGCCCCGCGCGCGTCCAGCACGCCAATGATTATCCTTCATTATCTTCGCGGTTAAGTTATTTTGCATGAGGGGGGAAAGCGAAGGAGGGAACACTTGAGAATTTCCTGAGAGCGAGACGGCCGCTTGATTATAGCTTTAAGGGATTTCTCACGTACTTGGTGCCTATTGTTTGCTCCTACGCGTCGGCCTTATTTGTTTTAGAGGCTTTGGGAAAAATCGGCTTTTTTGGGCGCCACCGCGGACAAGGCGGCGGCGTGCGTAAGGTGACGTCGCGGGGGACAACGGGGCATTTCAAGATAATGCGTTCGTAAAATTGATAAGGATCGGTGTAGCATGGTGAACCTCGGCGCATTTTTAAGCGGCAAAATAAGCTTGTTTATGTTTATACGAGCGATGTTTTTCAACCGTTACTTTCGCGATTTTATTGTCCGGCAATAACTGTAAAAGCCGCAAAGAATCTGCGAATCGAGTTGATAAAAAGTAAGTGCCCCGTAAAAACTGTCCAAATCTGTCGATTTTATGTAAAGTTGCGATGAGACTTTGCATTCGAAACATCCAAATGGTTCATTATCCAAATTTTTCCAAATTACTCGAACAATAAGAAGGGGAATAACGCATCATATTAAAGAACAATCTTCAACTCAATTTGTCCCGTACACTTGAAACGCACGCCCGAACTCAGCGCTGGGAATTCACAACTGCAACTTTTTCCAGTCAAAGAATTTCCACGATTTTTCTTCGACGTCCCTTTTTTCCGGCGCGGTACCTCAGTTCGCATTCACCGGTCGTGCGCAAGCCAGCTCTCTCACCGGGGTGACAGGCGGTAAAAAAGGCCGGAGTGGCCGCCTGGAAGGGTTGCCGTTGAGTGGCCTTGGCGCGGGCCATTTGCACGGCCCGGCTCTCCGAGCGAGTCTCGCTGCCGCGGCCTCGAAGAATGCAGCCCAGTAATGCAGCGGAGCTCGACGTCTCGAATTGCAGCGTCCAGTAGTGGACGTCGTCTTTTCGTGATATTTTTTTCGGACGTCGAAAACTCGGGTAAATTACTGGTGCAGTGGAAAGGTATTTTTTTTTATTCCTCGATTCCAGTAACGCTGGATATCGCAGCTTGTTACGAAGTGAAGAAAAAGAGAAAAGTAAAGTTTAGCTATTGGGTCGACCGGAGAAAAACATGGACGGAATTTGCATAGAATAAACTATTTTAATTTGCCATAAAACGCTTTTCTACAAAAAAGTCGAATATCAATTCGGTATAAGTTTTAAATGAATATAATGTGAAATATCGTGCATTAACATGCTTTTGCATATCTAAATGTACATTTACAAATGCAATAAAATCCGAATTAAAAAATCTCTTATCCTGTTAGATTCAAGGCTCGTAATTCTATAACTTAATGGGCGTTTTTGCGCATAAAAACGCTTTAAAAAAATCCGAGTTCTCGAGAACTATGAAATCGAGAGTTAACGCGCTCTCCTACCCGGCGTGATTTGTGCGATCGAAAAGAAAGAAAATAAAAAAAAAGCTAAACCCAGGATAAAAAGAAGAGAAGAAGCGCATCCGACTCTCTCGCATCGCCCGTTCGAATCGAGCGAAGAAGAATTAAGAGACAAAAATATCTTACGACGGAGAAGTGAACGACCCAGAAACGATTGTGAGACGACTCCACGAGCTCCTGCCTACACGTCGTGTGCACGCGCGAGATATCGAGCGCGATGCGCAAAATTCGCGTCGACACCGTGACAGCTCGCTCGCTTGTTCTCGTGAAACGGTTCCTCTCTTGTCCTGCCCTCCGTCCTCGCTCTTACTTTCTTCCCCCGATATTGCTTTTTGATTTCATCGTTATTTTCAGTGGTCCCTTGAATGGAGAGACCATAAAAATACGTCATTCATTCATTAAAACTTTATGGCCAGTTGATGTGTCCCGTGTAAGTTTATAGACTTCTGATTAATGCACGAGTACAAAAATACACTCGCATCTTAAATGATTTATAACTTGGGGCTTTTAATTTAGAATTTCAGTAATGGCTTTATAAGGCGATCGACCTGACGAAACTGACTTCAAAATTTAATCATAGATAAGTTCATTAGCTCCTTGGCAATAAAATTCGAAAGCAATGCAAATGTATCTCTTATCAAAAGATATTTAAAACTCTCTTATGCGCATTAATGAATCTTCACTCAATCGACTGTTTAAGCATCGTTCCGAGTCGTCAGGTGTCTCGTGGCGCGAAAGGAGACACGAATTCGGGAGTGAGCGGAGCGCGTCGACGTCGTCGGCTGCCAGCGGCGGCACTCCGGAGCGTGACGGGGACGGATCGATGCGCGCGAGGTTGAGAACCTCCCGTGGATTTACGACGTCACTTGCTGGATGATTGCTCGCGATTGCCGTATAATGCACGCGGCCTTGCCTCGTAAAGCCCCCCGCGGCCCGATGACACGGTGACGTCGTGGCCGCGCGCGCGCGCTCGCACCGACTTTATACACTTGCGCGCCGAAATTTAATGGCCGATAAACGGAAGAATCGGGCCTAGGCCTCGGGAGAGCGCGCGCTGCGTCCTTTTTTACACGGTGACACGGTTTATTTTGACGGGCACGCGTGCGCCCGGCCGATGCTGCACGCTGCCTTTACGTCCAAATTTTATGTACTTGTTTATGGGACGAGTCAACCGGTCGCCGCGTCTTCGTGAAGTGCCATACTGACTTCTGTTGGACATTCCAGACTGCGCCGAACGAATCATTATTAAGCCTCGTGATTTTTCATTTGATTTGAATTTTTGAGAAAAAAAAATCGATGTGTACGCGATTGTTTGAATAAATCCAAGGTGATTTAAGAAACGCCGGGGAAAAAGAAATCGTTTAATTACGTAAAGGCGAGGAGCGTGGTCGCCGGAAAAGTCGTGAATGGACAGGCAGCCTTGGGAGCAATCTGCTTTTATTCGTCCCCGGCGCTCGTCCTCCTCGATTTTTTGCGTTCAACGCCCTTTTCAAACTGCGCGTCGTTCGAGAATCTCGGCAACGGATGCCGGCTGGCCGTCAACCGGCTCTCCCGCTAATCTCCTCCTCTCCTCGTCGCGCCGTCTCGTTCCCGGTCCGACGTCCATGAGCTGGCGTGCATGAAAAAGTAGACCGAAAGCAGCCAGTTTCCGAGAATCGCATGCGCCGGTCAATTTCGCTTACTTGTATGTTTTATCAAAATTAACGATATCGTTTTTTTTTAAGAAATTATATTAGGGACGACAAAAATAAAGGAAAATTGGAGTATCGTCAATTCTTTTCTTTTTTTGCGATTGATAAGGTGATTCCTGATAAGAGTAGAATTTTTATCTAAAATAAAATAACTGTGTCACGAGTCAGATAAAAGCTTAATTAAAGTTAGATTATCAAGTTAGTCCACGAATGTCAAATTTTATTACTCTTTTACAGCGCATTTCGAAACTACTTTTTACAACGATACACGCATTCGATATTATGTGAGACGAGTTCTACATTTTAATTTTACACCAAAGTAAACATAAATGTTTTAGAGTCTATCACATAAACGAATATTATACCCAGAGTAGGTATATACTTAATTGGGATAGTATAATATTCATATTTATAAAAAAGCGAGTGGAAAATTTTTTTGTAATAAAACAGCTTGGACTTTATAAAGTAAATCGTAAGTATAAATAAATATTGAAGAACAAATTAATTCTTTCTAGAAGCTAAAAGCTGCGACTATAATTTCACGACCTGGCATTTCATATATTTTCCAATTACTATAAATCGTACAAGAAATTTGCCGTCGTAAAAGTTAAGGTTACAATAAATTTGAGCTTGTTACATCAAAATTCATATGCTAAAGAACGCAGGTCCCTTGGACGTCCCAGGCTTATTATTCCTCCGAAAAAGCAGCCCCTCTCGACGAACCCATAGAGACGGAACGGGCTCATCGATCCATTAGCGTCGTTGGGCGCGAATAATTCCACGATTCCGTAACCGAGAGCGTCCTTCGGGAGAGCGCGAAATCGCGAGGATCTCGTGCCGGGCTGCGAGGCGGCATCTCTCCCGGCCGGGAGCGTCGGAAAAAGGCTCGCGCGCGGGCGCACTTCGGAAAAGGGACGAGGCAAGCGCGCTCTCGGGGTAGGGGAAGAGGGTAATATATGATAATGCCCCTGGGGTAGCGGAGCAGCCGGATAGAGGGGCTGCTCTCGCTCTATATCTGTGTGTGTGCGCGCGCGCCGGGGGTTGGGCGTGGTGCGGTCTCTCGTTCCTGTTCCCCCCTCTCCTCCCTCGCCGCCTCTCCTCCCCTCTCTCCTTCTCCTGGTCAATACTTCGGGGCCCCCTAGCATAGCGGCGTCGCGACGTCGGAATTCGCCCCGGCATGGCTGCCACCTCGCTCTCACCAACGTGCGCACACAAACGGCCGAGCGAGCTTGTGGCTGTGCGAGAGCGCGCGTGTGTGCGCGTGCGAGAGAGCGGAGAAAGGAGCGCGTCACTTAGGCACTCGCGTCCCGGAAAAACGCAGTGAGTAAGAGCTTATCAAGTTCCTACCGGTGGCGAGAGGAGCCCGGGAGAGACACGAAAAATTCCGTCGACGCGCGAGACGGACTTTTTCGAGTGCCGTCCGACGATGGAGAAGACGACGAGATTAGAGAGGGACGCCGGGAGACGATGGGGATGTAGAGGAAGGCAGTACGTGCTTCGGGTAACCTGCCCCCGAGTAAACACTGAGAGGATCCTTGATGTCGCACTACGTGTGTACGCGGGAAAGCTTTTTATTGGCTCGATGCAAGTTTCTTTGCGTCGGGATTATTAGACGAGCCTCGAGTTAATTTTGGGAACTCGACAGCTGCACGCGACAGCCGTTATTACGGGCTTTACAGATTTTTTTTGTTTTAACAAACGAGTGCGTAACTAGTTTTTGTACTACTCTCAAGAAAATTACCGTAAATTTTTCATTTACATAAAAATTGAATAGTTTTTTTTTCTTTTTTAATAATTACTGATACTTCGAGAATTAAGAAATGTATGCTTACGCTTGTTTTATGAACAGAACATTAATTTTTATGGTCTAATGCATTTCAACAAATATTTGCTTCAGATTGCTGAATAACAGTGATATCGCAGTACTTCTTTCCTTATGTATTCGGTGTATGAAGCACTAAAAACACTGCACCGAGTCATCAGCATACAAAAGCGTGTCAATAATAATTTGCCGCAGGAGTCTATGGAGCGCACAATCCCACGCAGTCTCGCAGGTAGATCTTGTTCGCCAGCAGTAAGTCATATCCGAGGTAGTTCAAGCGATGCGCCTCCCTCTAATAATAGCGCCTCTTACAGCTTCATTTTACAACGCACAAAGCCCATCAAATGATCGGCAAGTGGCTCGCTTTACGACTGCCTTTATGACAATCGCTCAAAAGCGAGACGGCGGCCCTCTCCGGGACTTGCTCCGAGCGCGATCGGGCCGAGCCCCTCGCTCGCGCATAAATGCATAGCCGATGAAAAATCCCGTAGTCCGCAATTATCCTAATGTCGCGGTACGCGCGCAGATTGGCCTCTTCCGGCCGGCGGTGCGACTCTCGCGCGGCCCATTCGCCACGGCTTCGATGCGTCCGACGGGCCCCGGGCGCGCGAGGGGTTGGCCGCGGTTCGAGCGTTCGCATGCAAATCCACCGGGGCGGAGAGAGAGAGATAAGCCGCTCTTTTGCTGGAGGCCGCGAATCTCCGGCGCGGTTGTGCGACGCATAGATAAGTCGCTTCCTCGCCCACGACGGGAAAGATCGGCGCTTTTCCATCGGAGGCGCCGGAATTTTTTTTCTCGCTTCCCCCACCCGGGCGACGGTACAGGCTCATACCCCGGCGTCGCTTTTTTTGCGATGCCGTTAGCCCGTGGTTTATCGGTCGCCGACGCGCCCACTTAAAGTTTCGCCTGCCTACGGGGGCTTTTATCCGCTCGCCAATCGGCGTACGAGGATTCACTCGCTTTCTCCTTCTCAGATTTTCTTTATGAATATGAGTATCTTAATGTGGGATTTTTCGGTTGATTCGCAAAGGAGGACGCTGCCGAGATAGCCGAAAATTTGGAAATCATCCAATTTACGGGGAGTCGACGGGAGTTTATTTACCATTATACCGCGATAAAAGTTAAATAAAATTAATATTTTGATCATTGGACGACGTGGATGATAAGGATATATCATAATAATAAGCAGATTAAATGTGTAAACTAACCACATTTCCGTTAATTAAAAAAATGACAGAAACAAAGGAATCCTTAAAAAATTGCCTTTTCGCAAAACCCAACGAATTTCAAACTGCAATTGACTGCTTTCTTAAAAAACGAGTAAATAATTTCAGCGATTTAGCCGCTGCCGAATTTTTCTGAAAATCAAACTCAAACGGAGTGCGCTCGAGCGGCTCCTCAGGGGCTTTTCGTAAATAGGCGCGAGACCCGGCCGGGGGGATACTTCGGAATCAACGTCGGCGTCGGCGTACATCAAGCACTAAGTGAAAAAGAGCGCGGCGCGCAAGTAGTGAAGTTGCCGTCGCGGGTGCAAGCGAGAGCGACCGAGCAGCGAGGAGGCAAAGCAGAAGGAGGAGTCAAGTTGTTTATTTGATGGCGCCGTAAAAGGCCTCTTTATGTTTATCTCCCATTTAAAACGCTCGCATAAAATCGGCTTGCTCGCGTACACCACGCGCGCCATCAAGCCGGCATAAATCAGCCAGCGGGCGAAACGGCGCGGGTAACACGCAAAACTTTTCGCGGGCCGCGCGTGTGACTGAAATCCCGATGGGACCTATTTATCGGGCGGCCGACGTTCCCTCCTTGCGCGAATTACGAGGGTTTGCGTATGTCTTGCCCGTGCCCGTGGACTCGTTAGCTCTCGAGTTTATTTCGACCGATGGACGCGCCGTCTTTTTAAACGCTTTTTTCGATTCCGGAGGAGACTCTGCCCGTGTCTTCCCCTCTTCTTTTTTTTTGTTTTTTAAACGAATGACTCATTGCCGAATCACTCGCTTTTATTTGAATAGCGGAGGAAATTTATAGGGCTATTACTTTTGACTTATTGGTTTCTCCTTATTGATTTGTGCCGCTTACATAAATAGATAGTCTCTTATACGTCTTTTTCTTAATCAAATTTAATATATTATAAAAAAATATATTATACAAAATTTAATTACAGAACTTCGAATTTTTCGAGTTGCGACGAGTCTTCTTAAAACAGTGATAACACTTGTAAAAATATTTTTAATTTTTCTAAGTGTCCCCTAAAAAAACATAAATCACAAAGGATACTATAGTGCTTAGCCGCTCACCCGCTTCCGTCAACGCAGTCCCTAGAAGCAGCTGTTAAAAAAAGGAAGGGATCCGTGGTAGGTCAAGTAAAAGAGGCGAAAAACCTCGGAGAAGAAAAAGGCTTTCCTCGGTCAAAAAAAGTTTGTCGCCGCGGCCGAGTCAGGTACAGCAATAAACCGAAGGGTTGCGACCTTGCGGCCGCGGCGCGTATCCGTGGCATCCGTCAAACCGCACAGTTTGAGGAAACGATCGAAGGCCGTGTCCCCCGGCCCGTAAAAAAAGGGTTGCTTTGTGCAGCGCGCTCTTTACGACCGAGCGTCGTCCCCAAGGTCGAGCACGTAGGCCGCCGCGTACCCTTTTTCCGCGCGGCGCATCACGGCTGCATCGGAAAAAAAGGACCGACGGGGTTAACAGCCCCGCCGTGCCTTTTTTTTACACCTACCTCGTCGCAGGTATTCGCGCGGCCACGGCTGCTTTTTTACGAGGGTTGCGCGGGTGCGGCACCGACCGTGGTGACCTTGGCGCGAACTCGTAAAGGGGTAATCAGCCCTCGGACGGGTCCGTAGGCCTCGGACCGGCCGTTAATGGAGCAGACAGCGCCTACGCCGACGCACGGGCCCTGTCATTCGTCTCCTGCAGTTTGTCCACGAAGCATCCTCGCGGAGTTTCGCGTCGAGGAAAGCGCCGAATCGCCCGGTCGCGCGTTTGAAGATCGTGTCTTTCGCGTTTGTCGCGTGCGAGGAGATCATAGAGCCGCGAGTGAAGTGAATGTTGTTTGTTTAATGGACACTTTCGTTGTGACTTAAAACCGTACTTACTTGCCTTTAAAGCTACTTTGTTTTGAATGTGCTGGTGGAGTAAAGTGATCAAAAGACCGTTCAGTGTAATTCGGTTAATTGCGGAAGAAAATTCATGTGCGTTTTATTACCGCGAATGAAACATCAAAAATGCGATATATTATATTTTTTTAAAATGAAAGCTCGGTACAAGCAAATAAAAGTTATCTTAAATCACGTGTGTCGACGCGTCGGTAAATCTAAATAAAAAAAGCAAGTGTTCGTGTGTTACAGTGCACTTAGGACTTGGCGTGTAAAAGAATGACTTTTGAGATATCACAGTGGATAATATTTAGTTACCGTGTTTTTAAGGACTGTAAACTAATTTGCAATGTTTTATGTACAGTGTCGCTACAATTTTTTCTTTATGTGGTGTTGATAATCCTTTGTGATAAATAAGCAAGGTAAATAAAGTTTTAAAAAGAGATCTTTGATTGCACTCATTTCTGACGCACGTCCAGAGTAGCACGCTTATCCCATGTGTGCACGTACATTCCGATCGCCGGGAGAAAAAGTAGTTAAAAATTACGCGTGCGGCCTTAAAGCCGCCGCCAGCACGGCGCGCTTGCGAGCTCGCGACCGGCCCGAGTATAAACTTCCGTTCTTTACGATGAATCGCTCGAGCGCCCGGGCGAATATTTCTCACGGCAACACGGTATAAACTTACTAATTACCGTCAGGCCCTTAAACGAGCTCTACCGAAGGCACGAACATGAAAGAACGTCTCGCGAGGCGAGCTGCGCGCGGCTAGGGCCCTCCCTCCACCGGTCGCCGGGGATATTTTCAATCTCGATTTTACTTCGAAGATATAAAGTAACATTATGGAGAGGCGGCCGAGGCTCTCGCTCGCGCCTTTAAGCTCCGCCTTTGTGGTTTCGACTATTTGCGCTCCGGTTTCTTTGCGCCGTTCTCAGTTGTGTTTTACGCGGTTTATTATTGCCTCGGAATCCGAACTCGCGCGAGACCCGCCGACGTTCTTTCCGTCGGGACGCGGAGAGAAGAGGGTAAACCGAGAGAGAGAGAGAAACGGGTATATAGAGACCGCCGCAGCGAAATACGATTCAAAAGTATTCTCGGGATGCCGGGGCTTTTTCGATGCTTCTTTTAGCGGAGTCGGGGACTTTCTTGCACTTTCGACTTCTCGACCGAGTCGACGCGTAATTATATCGCGTATTTAATTAATTTTATTGGCGGTCCCGCGAGTTAAGATGTCAAACGCTCTTACCAAGGATGATTCTTTTTTTTTCTTCAAGCACGATCCGAGGATCTTCATTCGTTTTCTCAGAGTTTTGTTTAATTAAATGAAATTTTTAATCGCGGATAATTAACGAGTATTGTCAAAACGAGGGTAAAGCTGTTTTTCACGATTTTTTCCATACAGGCAACATCCGCGATTATCTGAAATATACTTTTTCTTTCGCAATTAACGAAAGGACAAAGTCAAACTTACGATACTCGTCGTTAGCAGTTTATTAATGCAGACATTTTATTAAAAGTCGCAAACTACTGGCGCCGTAAGAAACAAAGTCGACAAGCAATTAAGTGCGAGGTCTTAATGAAAACTCCTCGGCGACAGTCGAGATTTTCTGCCGCGGCTCGCCATTCAATTAAGAAACTTGGATATTAAGGTCGCGCCCGAGCGAGTGATCGAAGCTGCCGGAAGCTTCATCGGGGCCGGCGGCCCTCGAAACTCCGAAATAAGAGCAAAATGAAGGGGGAGCGGGACGCGGTCCACGGAGGAGGAAGCGGGGGCTGTGCGACGGTCGGCGCGCGGGTGCTTCCTTTAATGCCGTCGGGAGGAAAATTAAGCTCGTAAAAAGAAGATATACGGGCGCGCTGCATAATTAGCATTTTCATAGCTCCGGCTGCCACCGCTGGGCCGCGGCCACATATATTAATGAACTGGTGCGCGGGCGCGAGCCACCAAAAGAATATGAAAAGCGAGCGACGAGCACACGGGATATAACGGCGGGGACCTCTCGCGGAATCTAGCGGACTTGCGCCGAATGCCGATTATCTCTCTCGCGCTAGGTGCGCTAATAATCTATATGATAATGAACGCAGATAATGCAACGGTAAATTATTTATGTGGGACGCCGAGGTAATTGTCCCAGCGTGGGCTGGTTAGCATAATTTTGAAAGTGTAATTTTTCCTAAGAATTTCTCTGATGCTCGTAAATCTTGAATTAGCCGAGCATGCTTTCTTTCATTTGCGAGGTAATGGGCTCGTGATGCTCGTAAACGACGAAAACAGAACGTTAAAGTTATCTTTTACACTCGTACAATAAAGGAGAAACATTTGAATTACCAGTGTAACGATTACCTCACAGCGATCGTTGCCACGAAATTATGAATGCTAAGTGCGTATTTTTTTCCCTCTGTCGTCATAAATCAAATAACGTTTGTTTTCCTGGTTTGATCACGAGATATCAGATCACGCTGAATAATTAAAGTTTATAACTTTATAGTATTTTTTACCTCTAAAAATTTCGAAATAATTTATTAATACATTCGGTTCTTCCAAAAGTAAAAAATTCTTTATAATAGGCTAACTCATTTGAAGAAAAACAGCGCGTACAATTAATCCGCGATGAAAATAAAGGGGTAACCCTTAAGAAAATTCCTGGCACATTAAAAATGAAATTAGTCCCGTCCCCGACGTGCACTCCTTTTCATTTCCCTCGAATGCTCGCGCGCGACCATACGCAGCGCCGACAATTGCTCCGGAGTAACGCGGGAAAAACGCGTCGTTGTCCGAGGTGAAAAAAAGGGTCTCTCCTCTCCTTCTGGGAGCGCAATATTCATTTACCCGGTATAAGGCGAGAATGGCGAGCGCGCGAGCCCCGCGCGCCATAGGAGCTCCGAGCGTGTGCGCGAGACAGGGACGGGACGTTGGGGGACTCTCGCGCTCACTACTTGTTGGACGCCATGGCATCGAAGGGCGGCCACGCATGGCTTCTTTCTCTGGCGCGCAGCTGCCTCGACGCCTCTCTTTCTCTCACTCGCGGCCATCTTTGGCCGAGCGTCACCCGAGACTCCGATCTCTGCGGTTACAACAGTTGGCTCGAGTCTTAGCGAGAGAGAGAAGGAGACTCGTCCTGCAACTCGAATCCGGATTCGGCGCTTGTTTCTTCTCTTCTTCTTCTTCTTCTTCATCTTCGAGCTCTTCCTCGGCACTCCCGAAGGTCGAGGAGTGTCGCGCGAGAGGGAGTGAGATAGCAATGATTCATCCGCGGTCGGCGTGGCTCAACTCCTTTTTTTTCCTTTTTTAGCCGCTGACTTTGCTTCGGGGAACGAGAAGAAACGGAGCTGCTGTGGAGGTATGTTAATGCCGCGGACACAATCGATACGCCCCGCTTCGGGGAAATTGGAAACGCGTTGATCGATGTAATATTGCCGTGCCTCAAATCGCCTTGGATCGCCGTGGTACGCCGTGCCTCAGATCGCCTATAATACTCAGAGCAACTTGGATTACCCGGGGAATTTCTTCGGCTGATGAACGACTATCGTTCCGCGTACGTATAATCATGACTTATTGAAAACCATGGCAGCGCTAACGAGAAGACCTCGGAGATTGCCATCTCTCTGCGACTTGAGCGAAAGTCGTGAAACCGCGAACTCGATTAAAATGACTCACATGGAATGCTCGCCATACTCGACTCGAGTTCAACTTCAAAAGAGCTTCGTCTCGGCTCATCTATAGCAGTCCAATTAGGATCGTTAGCGGCCTCGCCTCGCTTTTCAGACGCGATTCTTTGTGATATGATATCTTTGCACGGTTATTGCTATTTACGGATGAACCAATTGCTCTGAATTAATTTAATAGTAACGCTTGAATATTTTTCGATACTGGACGCTTTTAACTGCATTTAATAATGTTAAACTTTGTATTTTACGCGGCTCGTAAAAACGAAATACTTAATTTCTGGTGTAAATTGATGGGGAAGCCCATCGTTGAAGCCTGAAAGGTCCAACTTTGCTTCGCTAATGCTTGCCAGATAAGCTTGGTATAATACCGTAGTAGCCGACCGCCGAGCTCCAGATTAAGTGTCACTTTAACGCACTCAAAAAGAAAGTTAAAAAAGTACATCCATAAATGCAATCATCCACCCTGAAAGTAATCCAACTTCAAAAACACTCCTAAATCCTAAAAAACTGGTTTAATTCCGTCACTATTAGTTAAAAAAAAAAACTAACAAAAAATTGAATTTGTACGATTTTTTCTTATCGTCCAGTATTGCAACTTGCTGCGTCGTTCATTACCGATGCAAATTTCATCACCGTTACGATAATTACGAGCAAGGCAAATACCAGCACAACTCTGAGACGCCTAGGTGAATTTTCCCCTTTTTTCCGGCCGCCACTCCACGGCGGGCAGTTAAAAGCCGTGACCGCGCGCTCGCCTTTTTGCCTGGCGCTCCTCATGAATTCACGAGCGCGCGGCTCCATTGGCGTTCCCGGAACTCCGGGAGCTCGCCAGCCGCGAAAAAGCAGCGCGCGATAGCGGTCGGGGGGATGACCCGCGGGGCGAGTCCATCCGCGCTCGCGGGCGAATTACAGTAATTAAGTAGCCGCGGTCTTTAATGCCAGCCCGCGCTCCTCGATATTTCTTCTTCCGCGGAGGATATTGTGCAAACACTTATCCGTTATTAGTAGTTATTACCATTTACCATGGGCCATTACCGCGCGGCTTCCTCGAGCGTGACGCGCGTTGCAGGAGGGGGGAGAGGAGGGAGCGCGCATCCGTTTTGACTTTCGAGAGCTGCGCGCCGGCGCGGCTTCCACGTATACGGACCAAGCGGTCGTTCGGATGAGCGTTTTGCTTCTTTGAGAAGAGTGTAGAGCTTCATTCCCTGCGCAGCATGACGGCGTGGTGGCTGGCTACTTCATCCTTTGAGGCCGACTCTCGACCGATATTCCGATGACAAAGACCCTATTCGCGACTTTTTAAGAAGCTTTTAAGTTCTTTTCCAAGCCACCCGCCGAATATCTTTATTAGAGCTTACATTTTCTTTTATTAATTGTGCTGTTTTATTAGAAATTTCGAATATTTTTTAACTGTAACATTTTCTTAGAAAATATTTAATATCTATGTAACAGTCTATGCAATTAATTGAATTTCATAATTTATAAATGAAAATGTTCGTGCTAGGTTCCATAAAATTCAGTTGATCGCTGGTTTTATATATGAATACTTATTCTAATGCAAATGACACTTTGTTTTACATCCTCGTAAATATTTACTTATAAAATTTAATTTTCATTCTACGCAAATAAATGCGTCGAAGTAAAAAAAATAACGATTCCCAAGTCATATATTACCGAAGATCCAATAAATATGATCACGCCCAGGAACATCGGCCATTAATTCACAATGCGCAATAAATAATCACTATCCCGGCCGTTTGTCCGAAAATGGCGCATATCTCTAGGGCGAAAAATAAGTACATCGGCCCAATGCGTATCGATCGACGGCGCGCCGCGTAGAATTCGGGGGGAGCAAATGACAATGGCGTCCATATGCGTGTAAACGACGAGCGAACGCTCTCTATCTCTCTTGTCCTCCTTCGACGTCGCAACAAAGAACCGGGAGAATCTTCTCGGACCGCGCCGCACCAATTTCCACGGGACGCGCCCCCGTGAATTCACCGGGCCGCTCGTAAACAATGCTCGGGGCGCAATTAGCGGGGGCCGCGCGTCTCGCGCAGGCGCGCGTTTCGTGCACCCTCGACCCCCCACCCCCTCCTCAACATCGCGCGGGCCGTGGATTACGACTGCATGAAGGAGAGATTCGGAGGCCAGCGAGCGGCGAATATCAAGCCGCGGTGTAAACATGTCACGCGGAATGTGCGGGAGGAGCTAGCGACGGGATGGAGGAGCACGCGAGCGCCGGATTTATCGGGAGCCGCGTAACTTTACGACGCGCCGTCTGGCGTACGGCAGCGGGGCACGCACACTCGACCGCTGACGTCACGGGCATCCGCGGTTATCGGCCGCGACAGACGTTCGTCGAATTTTCCTGCGATCGTTTTTATGGGCCGTCGCACCCAAAGACCGGGTCCGCCGGAGCCGGAAGATTGTATGTTTCAGATCGTCCGGTAAGCCTGTTCCGCTGGTACTTGGAGGAGCAATTGAATTCATCGGTCGGAGTAACGAATCACTTTTTTATTTCGGTACTCGTAATAAATTTATTGCTTCGCTTCGTAAAGTAATAAAAATAATATGCGGATTCGCGAAAGGCGTGCTTACAGTTTAACGCACCTCTCTATCGATAATTTTCAAAGTATAATTTTTCGCGTAAGCGAGATATTCCTCAGTGAGAAAGAGTGTCGGGTATCCCCGGCGACTTAAGTCCGCGTTTTACGACTTTCGCAAATCCGAGATCGCGGAATGCAATCTCGCGAAATTTCATGCATTGCGAAAAGGCGAAGGAGGAGGGAGGAGGTAAGGGAGAGGGAGATATCTGGCGTTCATCTGCGCGCACAGCCGAGCGCAGAGGACATTGTTTGGATAAAGCCATCGTTAGAGCGGGCTAAACGAGCCGTCGCGCGACGAGAGAAAAAGGTCAGCGTTGCCTCCCGCCTCCTCCGCTTCTCTTCCCCCAACTCGCGCAGAATCCGGTATGTTCGACGCGGCTTACTCTGCCGGCCTCTTCAGGAGCATCAAAATATTTAAGATTGGGGAGCGGAGCGGAGGGAGACGCGAAAAATAAAAGAAAACAACGAGTCGGCGGGGAAACGGGAGTGGAGAAGAAAAAACAAGAGTAAAAAGTCGAGATAAAAGTATAAGCCCCGTCGATGCGCCGGCGCGCAGACCTTCGGCGGAGAAAGAACGAAAGAAAGACGAAGAGAAAGAGAGAAACAGTCGCTCGCGCTCCCTTAAACCCCGTAAATTACGGAACTAACGACCCCAATGGCCGGGGTAGAGCGACAATTTCGAAGTGGAAGCGCGCCGAGAAATCGCGCGAGCGCGCTTGGGTCTCCTCGGAAACGCGCGCCGCTGGAAAGGCTGAAAAAGGGATGAGAAGGACGGAGCAAGGAGAAGGTCCAATGGCGGATCAGCCGAGGCCACGGCCGAGCAAGCCGCCGAATGGAGGGGGAGAAGGAGGAAAACAAAAGGAGCGGAGAGACACGCGCGCGCGCGCGCGCGTAAGCGAACGCTAAGTCGGCATCGGAGGAGTATAACAATAAATAAAATAAGGAAGTTGGGATACTGGGTAATAATGTTCGGTGAAAACGTTTCAGATAACTATACATTTGCAGTTCTCCGAGATGTGTACTCCTTTTTATTGGATTTTGTTTGTACACAGAAAATCGATACCTTAGGATTTCATAAAATATGCTTTTAATTGAAATAGGATCGGTTGGCGGCGCTTTGAGTAACGACTTGACAACCGATTGTACTTTTTGTGAAACTGCATAATAAAATTCTTTGAATTGTTTGAAGGGGCAATAGGTTAATGTTCTTTGTTTTTTAATCAAAAAATTATAGAATACTTAGGTATTATCTTACGGTAATAAAGAGTTTTTGTTATTCGTAAACATGTAAAACTAATTTTTTGATAGTTAAAATCGACGTGAAGACAATTAAAGCTTTAATATATATAATAAAAGAAATACAGCCAATGTTACTATCTTACACAATTTTAATAAACCTTTAAAAATAGTTTAAAGAATTATCTTACAACCATTTCTTTGCAAATGAAGGGTAATAACTTTATTTGAAAAAGTCCGTTAGCTGTTATGGAATTTTGTCATATTAGTATGAAGAAAGAAAGAAATGCATTCGAATTTAAAATACATTGTATTACGACTACGAACAAAATTTGTAACGATCCTTAATAATTTCACATAATACAGTTGCAATGTGCTTATCGAAATGAATTTAATATTTTATTTTACTTACTCTTAAAAAAACTACTTTACGTCTTATCATGTGTACCGATAAAATAATCAAAATCAAATAATATCCCAATCACGTCTACCTAAAATGTAATAACTAAACTTAAAAATTAAAGCTTCCTTTTTTATCTATTCAAACCCCCTTCACAATGAAAAGGAATAAAAACCCAGACGGAAAACGACATTATAACAAAAGCCCGTGGAACGGGCGTGCGACGTGAGAAAAGGATAGCTCCGCGCGCTAATATCGGCGGGCACTCATCGGTCGGGCTCGGCCTTCGCGAGAGGGGCGGTGCCTTCTCCTTCGCGCGCCCGTTCTCTCTCTCTCTCTCTCTCTCTCTCGCTCCACCAGACGCGAGATTAAACAAAGGAATGGTGAGGGAGGAGGGTGAGGCGCGACCGCGGGATGCAACGAATAAAGATAGGGCTGACTGCGAGCAAAGTGTTTCCTCTGATCCCATTTCATCCCGGCATTTTTTCCTTCTTACACGTGGTGAATCGTCAAAATTTAATCCCGCTACCGAGCGCGTTGCTTATTGTTCCCCCAGCTTAAGGAACGCATCGACCGCTTTCGTTTTTAATTCGCTTGTAATACGATTCCCCCTTTCATACGTATTTAAAATTGATAAATTTTGATTAATTATACTTATTTACGTAAATTAATGAAAAAAATTGAATAAAAGAAAAAAGTGTGTATAAAAATCATCTCAGAAAAAGGCGGTTGCGGTTACTGTTGGTTAAGAACAGTAGCAAGGGTCGCAAGAGCAACATCATCAATTGAAGGATCACTGCAGCGCCACAGCAGTAGCATTGCTCACTGAAGGACCAGCAGTAGCAGCCGCAGTATCAGCATGCCTCACAGAAGGATAAGATCGACCGCCTCTACCCATGTTGGAGTTACTGTTGCTGTTACTGTTGCTGCTGCTGGTACTAATACTACTACTGTGGGTCCTCCAGTAAAGCAGTTAAGCAGCAATTACCGTAGGAGCATTATTTACTGAAGGACCAGAGCAGTAGCTGCATGAGCAACATCCCTCACTGAAGGATCAAAGCAGCAGACTCTTAATATGTTCGGTTTCTGCTGCTGCGGTTAAAGTTTATTCGGTCATTCAGTGAACCAGACTAGCTGCAACAACTAGTAGCACACCTCAATGAAAGATCGGAGTAGCATCTTCTGACCATGTTGCAGTTAATGCTGTTGCTATTGTTATTACTGCCGCTACTGTTGAGGGTAGTTCAGTAAAGCAGTTAAATAGCAGCAATTACCGTAGGAGCATTATTTACTCAAGGATCAGATCAGCAGCCACAGGAGCAGCATACCTTACTGAAGGATCAGATCGAAGGCCTCTAGCTATGTTGCAGTTACTGTTGCTGTTGCTGTTGCTGCTGTTGCTGTTACTGCTGCTGCTACTACTGCTATTACTGCGGGTCCACCAGTAAAGGAGTTAAGCAGCAGTAATTACCCAAGGAGCATTATTTACTGAAAGATCAGACCAGTAGCCACAGGAGCAGCATACCTCACTGAATGATAAGATCGACGGCCTCTATCCATATTGCAGTTACTGCTGCTGTTGTTGCTACTGCTGCTGTTGCTGCTACTACTGCTGCTGCTACTACTGCTATTACTGCTATTACTGCGGGTCCACCAGTAAAGGAGTTAAGCAGCAGCAATTACCGAAGGAGCATTATTTACTGAGGGATCAGACCAGCAGCCACAGCAACAGCATACCTTACTGAAGGATCAGATCGACGGCCTCTAGCCATGTTGCAGTTACTGTTGCTGTTGTTGCTGCTGCTGCAGCTACTACTGCTATTACTGCGGGTCCACCAGTAAAGGTGTTAAGCAGCAGCAATTACCGAAGGAGCATTATTTACTGAAGGATCAGGATGTGGAAACGGAATCACACAACTGAAGGATGTGCAGTAGCCTCTTGCTTCGTTTTCTGGTTACTGTTTCTCCTGCTATTACTGCTGTTCCTTTAGTGAAGAGTGATGATTACGATGGATCTGTTGGTATCTTATTATATATTTTACTCTTGAGCGCAACACTTGTGTTCGAAGATCATCAATGAGTCGCCTCTATCTAGCGATGGTGCGCGTACAGAATACACTGGACTCTTATGCAGCGCAATGTAGAAAGTTACATTTGGCGCTGTGCATATCGTGTAATGTATGCGCAGGGGCAGGTGTTACAAAAACTTCATTTTTTTATGTGCCAATTGAGATATATATATATAACAAATAATATTTAAAGCTAAAAAAGTTTCATTGAGCATAAACCTTATCCAAACGAGTCCCTCCCAAACAGTTTGATTTAATGAAGTTTCAAAATTTACAACAGAGACGAGAGAGGGATTTCAGTAAAATAATTTCATTGTATAGAGGAAAATTACGCAACAACCAAAGGCTCTCTCGAGATTTCCGCGAGACAAGAGAAAATAAAGTGGGGCGAGAGCGTTATCGCACTCAGGCGGCCTGAAAGTCTGATAATTAAGAGTAAAAAGACGCCGTACCTTATCCTCTCTGCCCTCCTACCTAGCTTGTAGAGAAGAAAAGCCGGCCTTAAGATTAAACAAAGTGTATGAGAGCAGACGACGAAGGTCTTGGCGCGAAGAAAGAGGGCCTTCTCTAATGCGATCCCTTCTGCTGTCTCGCTTGCGCCTTAATATCGACTCGCTCCTTCCGTTTCGTCTGCGTTGCGCCCCGCTTTTTTGGTCCGGCCGTACTCTTCGCGTCAGAAGTCCGACGGGGGAGGGAACCTCGATTCCTGCATATAAAGTGAAGGCAAAATGAGCCGGTTGCAGCGAGAGCCCGTTTCGCCCGGCTCTACGCGCGCAGCTCCCCCCCTCTACCGCCCCTTCCACTCTAGCATGGACTGCACACGAAGCTCTAGTACCGACGCTCCCTCCTAACTTTTCTTCCCTTAAATTTCACATTTCGCCCCGTACACGCAACTTACAAGCTCAATAAGGTATGAAGGTCGGGCGTCCTATCGCAACGGCCCGTATCTGCAGGGAAAATTGGCTGGATTCTGAGGATGATTTTATTAAAGTTTTAAGCGAAATTTTTATAATAGAATAGAAAAAGCGATTTATTGAATAGAGTTACATATTTCAAATAATGGAATAGCTTTTAGCAGTGATTTTTACCACGATAATTAGATTTATTTTATTGAAAGATGAGTAAAATGGGTACCTGTAAATAATCGGATAAATGAGAAAATGAGCATGAAAAAGTATTTAAATTTGAAAAAAATCACCCAATTGACATCTGATTTTATATTAAGTTAATTCATCAGCGCGGAGAAAAATAAAATTTAATAAATAGTTATTCAATTTTTACTTTTAAGTAACTAAACAAATTAACTTCAACTTCATAAAAGCCTAATAATATTAAACAAGTTTTAAACACGAAATCAATTTTTTACACTTTTATAAAATTTTCAAAAAAGTACACGTCGGTAAATCCGTCGCATATACGAACATTTCCTAGCGGAACGGAGGCGAACGCAAGGTGCCAGAAAGTGCCGTGGCAATTTTCAACTTTTCCGCGAGTTTCTTCCGTCCGCCCTTACTCGCCGGCCTAAAACGAAAAATTGCCGTGCGAAACTTTTCCTCTCACAGATCGGCAAGTTTCTCCCACCCACGTCTCGGAGACGAGTAGGGGGTAGGGGAGGGGAGCGGATTTCACGGGAGCTTAAGCGCGAGAAAAGTTGACGACCTTTGACGAGACAGTGGAAAGAGTCGGCGGTGGCGATTTTTTCAGCTCTAGCAACTGTACGTCACCCAGACGTCGGGACTGCCACCACTTTTTTAATCGTCACCGTAACCATGCGTTTAAAGGACTTTTTGACGCGCTGAGTACCCGAGATTAGTGCGCTTGCGCTTATGGAAAAAAAATTGCTTGGAAGCTCATTAATGCAAGGCGGAAAATCTGTACAAATACTACACGCGCCGATCGGACCTGAATAATCAATTCATCTCATCGGTAAAAAAAAGGCATAAAACCCGGTGATCCGAGCGATTAATCAACCGTTACGCGTTTTCTCATCGTCGCATCCATTGCATTTGCATTTGTTATTTTTTAATCGAATTCCCGCAATTAGAATAATCCTCGTGCGCTGGTAAAGAACTCGTTTGAGAATACCGCCGCAAGTCGGTTCCCAGATCGAGCTGCGATTTCGTCATCGCGGACGCGTTAATCTCTGGAGCATCGAAAAACGACGATACCAGCGGTGAATTGGCGGGGGCTATACGAAGAAAATGCGGTGCTCGAGAGAACGATAAAAGCCTCGTCGAGCGATGAGTCGTTCGATACCTGCTTGGTGGAGCGAGAGAGCGAGAGAGTATGAGGGAGAAAAGAGAACCCAGGAAGCTGCGTCGTTAATTTAGTTTGACGTTGATGGCTCGCCTTCCTCGGCCGCGACATTCTGCCGCGATGATAATAAATAACTTACGACAAACAAGGCCGTCATCCGACGCGGTCTAGGCGCTAATACCGGGCGTCTTCGCGGGAGAGACGCGCACTCGTAAAAAGCCGGGCGGTCTGTCGCTTTTCTGACATTCGCGAAGATCGACCCCCGACGCGCCATTAAACGAGGTCGCCCCTTTTATTTTTAGCATCGACCGCGAGCGCGCGTATCAGAGAGCACTTAAAGACGCGTTCGCAGCGCCGGATGTTGCGTAAGTTCGCGGCTTATATGCGTTGCCCTTGCGGGTGATCCGAAATAAATGCTTCGCCTGTGTCCGAGAAGATGGATATTCTGAGACGAGTTACAGAACTTTCTTAATCTTCTTTTGTACAAATGGTTTTTGCAAGTGTTTTGTCTTGTTTAATGATCGTTTTACTTCAATTTATTGTTATCGGATACATCCATTCTATTTATTTACGAAGTGCAACAATTTCGAAATACTCAGAAACAAGTTTATAAAGATACTTTGAGCTTCTCTTTGTTCACGAATGTTTATTGGCATCAACTACAATTTTAAAATTACACTTGACATAAAATAGAGCATTATTTTCACAGCAAATTAACCCGGGAATTTGTTCTCTTAGACTTTTATCTCACATAAAAAGAATATCTCGAATTCCAAACAAAAATAAAGCATTAATCTTATGCACAAAAGAATAAAAATACACTTCCAGACGATGAACCCGTACGTAAACTCAATTCGAAATTCCTGCAATGTTTTCCCTGACAAGTCTCTCGTATTTTTCGAGCATTCTCAATGAACGCAAACGAAATTACGTACCCCCAGTCACACACTACAATTCCACCGTGACTGCTATAGTAGCGCGTGCGCCGATCCAGACGCGGCTATTTCGAGCAAACGATCGTAACCGCAAAACTCGGACGTTACTCGAGCCAGCCGTAGCGCGGTACAATGGTCAGTCAGTCTCGCGGAGCCGCTCATTTACGGAACCGTAAGTGCGTGCTCGCGCGCGTTTAGGAACACGTATAATGTACCGAGCGGACACCGGCAAAAAAAACGACGGGAGGAGAGGAAAAATGTACGAGACGTCGAGACAAAAGGTCTGTTACTCGGAGGCCTACCGCAATCGGCGTCGTCGTCAGCGGCCTGTCGGGAGGCAGATGTCCGGTTCCCAGTCTATTATGCATGTAACAGTGCTTCTTATTACGCGGCACGAATTTGCAAGGCGACTTCTCCCAAGGTGGGACTGCCTCCGCGGCGCGAGTAATTGCGCTCCTTTGTCACGTATCGTCGAGTGTGGCTCTCTCAGCCTATGCCAGGAAGTGAAGCACCGGTGCGTGCGTTTTCGCCTCTTGCGTTTTCTCTTTCGTTCATGAAAAAAAGAGCTCACGGGTGTGTCTACGAATCCTACTCTCCCCCCTCTATTTCAGCGTACAACCTCTGTTTTCGTTTTCTCCATACACTTACGGCGACGCGAGGTCCTCTCGGTACTTGCACCAGGAGCACCACCCGACGGACGGTGAACTCGTTCCACGGTGCAGCCCTAGCACGAGGCCGTAGCCCCTTTTTTTATTAGATTTAACCTAACAAAATATGCAAATTACGTAGCGCGCGCCACCTCGTGGATTCACGAAGAAAAAAGTGCTAGCGGCAGAGAGCGAGAGAAGGAGAGAGTTGCGCGATGGAACCCGCAAGAGGAAGAGGAGGAGGACTGTAATCCTCGCCTACCGGGGATTGCGGGAGGACGAGATATGCGCCGAGCCAGCGAGAGTCGACGAGCTAAAAAAGGAAGCTACGGTATGCGAACGCCCGGGCGTTACGAGAAGATGTTTTAGTTTTTTTCCCTGCTCCACGTGCTCCCTTTCTCTCTCGCGAGGTCTGCCTCGGTAAATATGTATATGGCTGATAAGGGAGGCGAAAAAAAAATTTTGCGGCTTAAAAAAGGGATCTCGCGTTGCCGGGTTGCTGGAAAAAGCAACCGCTTCGCGGATTTCTCGCGCGTGAATTTTTCAACGTCGATGGAAAGAGCGTTTATTTATTCCAAGAGATTTTCTAAAAAAAAAACACTTTACCGCAAAAAAGGTCGCTGAAGATAAACAAATAAAATTATTCACGAGCTAATTATATCTTTTACACGAAGTTTTTAAAGTTCTTTGAATTGTCGAGATAAAAGTGTGCCCCCCGGCGAATTCCCAACTTGCAGGAAGCGCCCCGTATCATGGAATATAATATTCCATTAAAACTTCCCGGCTCTTTCGTGCACCGGTGAATTTTCTCCTGCCCCCAGCGGAGGCGCGGAACTTCCGAGGCGCACTGTAAGTTCGACGCCATCGATACCGATCAATAACCCATAGAAGCGCGGCGGCAATGGCCGAAGGGTTGCGGCGCAGTCGGGCGTGGCGTGCGGCCCGTGAAACGCATGCGAGGGCGGGCACAGGGGGAGAGAATCCACGCAATTATATCCGCGGATCTCGTGCCCCGGCCGACAATAAAGTCTTTTGAAGGCTTTCTTGTACTCCCCCTCCCCCAGAACGAGTCGGTTTAGTCCTGGGGACTGATTTAGTAAGCGCCACCCGGCCGTATCTTTAGTCGAAATGAGTTTTATCTCTCACTCGAAAAATGTGCGAAAGAGCAGAGAACCGACGAGAACGAGAGGGGAGATTCCGTGGTCCAGGGATAGAGAGAGAAAAAGATAGAGGTAGAAGAAATAATGGACTGCCGGCTGTTTATGCGCGCGTTCTATACGGCAAATAAAGTCGGCTAAAAAGTTGCTCGCCGCTCGGCGATCGCGCGACTCCACGGACGAACTTTATCGGGTAGCCGCGGCTCTACGCGGAGTTGCCGTTATTATTATTCCCGCGGCAAGAAAGGACCCGGCGGTGCCCTCGCAAGAAAGTCAGACGAAGGAGGGAAGGCTACTCGCCGCAATCCACAATTACCGGCGGCGGCGTTTGAAAAATTGCCGAAGCCCCGCGAGCCGCAGTATACCGCATTAAAGTACCTGATAATTGCGCGCACTGCCTCGGGAGGGAGAGGAGGCTGGCGATGGCGGTGCGCGCCGAGGCGGGGCCCGCGCGGACTTTTGTTCCTGCACCGGAGAGGCAGAGGGAGAGGGACGAAGCGGGACAAAGAGAGGCAGATTGAAGCCTGGAAATTGCGGACCGCGCGCGGGAGAAGAAAAGTGAAAGGACGGGGCAAGGATGCAAGCGCGAAGGAGAGGACTAATAGAGAGGAGACGAAAAAGTACGGGGAGGAGTGCAGAAATGGCTCTCACGTTAGACCAGGAGGAGGGGGAAGGGGGTACCCCATCGGCGGATTAACATTTAACGTGAATTAACGGGAGGACTCGTTAAAGTAGAAATAACTATTCGCGATATACTCAGTATCGGCATCGTCCGTAATTATAAACATGACTTTATCGGCGCGCCCCTCATCAGAAGCAGCACTTTATTGGCCGTGTACGCGGCGAGTTCGAGCATTAATTTACAAGAATATTTAAAATCGAAGTACTTTTTCGTACGAACGTTTAAATTTAAACTAATTAACTTATATCTACCATCAGCGTAATTGAAACACGTGCTTTTTTCCACCGCAGTGCCTCGCGGACGACTGTAGAACGCCCGAGTTACTGTCAATAGCCAATCCCCATCTAAAATAGTGCCCGCCGAAGATACACTCTCGCGTTCTCTCTTTGCTTCCGTTTAGCCGTCTCAATTTTCCTTCTCTCTCTCACGGGAGGCTGAGGCTCCGAGGGCAGGGGCAGCAACGCGCCGCCTCGATTTTCACTCGCTCGTTTTGGCCTTAATTAAAACCAGACATCCTTAATTAGTTCCACTTGACGTCGGCGGCGGCTAAGCGTGCACAGAGATGAACATACCTGCCGTCGGCTTTGTATCGCGCGATTATCGCGTCAAATCGATTATGATTCGAAATACACTTTTTCTTCGCGAGGAGGACACCGCCTCTTGATGGTTACTTAATAGAAGCCGATTGCGCCGGACGTTAGGACGAGTTTTTTTTTTCAACTCGTGATGATTGAAGTAAGTGGATTTTATAATTAATCAATGGCCACGCGAACGGCGCGTTAGGTGGAAATTGCGCATAACTGGTCGAGAGGCGGGATTTTTTTCTCCACTCGGAGAAGCGTGAGACCGTTATGTGACGCAACACTCGGCAAACCCGACGAGCTGTAAGTCTTGATTCTGTTTTCTTTGATAATCAGCGGCGAGGCGCTCGAGAATCGCCGCATTTTTGGTGTTCATTTAGTACTCTCCTAAGTGCCCACTTAAAACCGTACATTTGATTTTTATTATTAATACTAATAAAATTAAACTTGAATAAAATTGTAACTTGTGAGAATTCAAAATCGATATTCGCGAGTGAACTGAGTAACATTCCGCGTATTAGAGAATATTAAATTTTCATTAATCGAATCGAGCAAAATTTATAATGAAGAGACGTTATTAGTACTGAATGTACTTACTAACGGGTTATATAAAGTTTTCTAAAATTAGTAAACATCACAGAGCACATAATTAATTTTTTGCGCAGTCAATCAGCATTCCGATGAATTGAATAATTTTGAAAATGGCACTTATACCTTCAAAATAGTAATTCAAACAATTATTTTGCTAATAAAGCTTTCTTCACAATTAAAAAAAACTCGCCAAATACCACACTGGATTCCCCAACGAGCCAAACGGGCAAATAGATTCAAATGGCATTCTCCTCTCCAGCATCGTAAAGTGACGACGGTGGAGGGAGGAACTTCGCCAGCGGCGCTGCCGCCAGTCTAGGAAAAGCCGGCGCAGAGGCAGAAACACCGAGAGAGAGCCGGCTCGCGTGTAGCCTCTACAACTCCGATTCCGCCGTTATCAAGCTGGAAAATGCCATCTGCCTTATGGTGCGCATTGTCCGGGGCCCAAAGGTATACGCGCGCGCAGACGGGAGAATCGTAGACCCGAGGGGGAGGGGGGAGAGGAAGGGAGGTAGGTCGTAGCACCGACGGAAATAAAGACGGGAGGGTATAGGTGTCGGGGGATGAACCGTTTCCCCTGACCACCTCCACCGAAACGCACGGAGAGAAAGAGAGAACTTTATCGGACGCGCGGGGGTGGTCGGCCAGGCCGCCGGTTATAAGTGGAAGAGCGTGCGAAGAGCGAAACACGACGCGCGCGCGCCTTTCGCAGGGTCTGCGGAAGGAGGACCGCGCCGATACAGGAATGGAGAGACAAAGAGGAGGCGACGGGTGGAAATAGAAAATGCGGAACGCGCGCGAGGGCGAGACGAGGCTTCGCATTCAAAGATAAACTGATTGATGATTTTCCAGGATAGGCGAGCGAGGTAGCGAATTTATTTGCAGATCTGCGGAAGGTTGGGAAAATAGCGTAAAATTGTTTATTTGAATTTTAAATTTCACGTTTTCTGAAATAGAAAAGTACGACGATGTAACAGATTTGGAGAAAAAAAAGTAGCGAGACAAATATTTAATAAAAGAACGGAGAATAAAATATCGTGCAGTATAGAGAAAATTGGCTCGGATATTAAAGGACGTTCTGTGTGCGCTGTTGGAATAAAAATGTGCGAAAAAATTGCAGGAGTATTGAGGATACTCGTGCAGCACTGCAGCAATTTCATATTGTCTGTTGTTTCAAGGCCTTATTTTCTTCGTAAAATTTTAAATTTTTTTAAATTGCAATATTCTTTTCAGTGAATAAACTAATTTGAAAAACCTATTAGCTATAACAATATTTACTTAAAATGATGCACTAAAATTGGGAACTAAATGTATTAAATAATGTTTTGCAACTTAATAATTGTTATGGTAATTTAAAACTGTAAATTTTAGAGTGGCATTATTTTTATTGCAAGACAAAAAAAAATATTATCTTAAAACATTCTGGATTCTTTACACCTTAGTGTGAACTATTGTACAATATTTATGTGTTTAGATTTGCATATCTCCATTGCTCTTTTTAGAGTCTTAAAAAATGCCTTTAAATAATTAACTAAAGAGAAACAATCAATAACCTAGTAATACTACTTTTGAAAAGTTAATTAAGCGTAAGCACGTCATTTATATTTTTATCCTTTGAATAACGCAACATTAATGGCGTCATTATTAAAAATGTTGTCGTATTCTAATTTTTTCTCACTATTCATTTGCGAGCTACATCAACTTAACATTCCGAACATTATTTCGAATGATGACCATTAAACTTGTATATTTTTGTTATGCTCTAAAAATGTGATTGTGGGGTGATTACTCAATAATAAATAAATGCATGGAATAAGTTAAGTAAATCTCGATTGCCACGATGGTTCCTTGGTATAAAATCTCCAAGGTCTTCCACTCGTAATTTCAGCCATTCGCGCGAATCCGCAAGTAATCTTGTAATCCCAGAAGGGCTGGTTCGTGAGTCTCGCGCTGTCTTATCTCCTCTTCGAATCGCGTGCCTTCCCAAGCAATAAGGAAGATAGCGGGTAACATTAAAACGGAGGTCGATATCGGGACGCGCGGTTTGCCAGTCTACGAATTTTCGACCGATTTTTCTCCGTGTCTTACCACTTCCAAGTAAGCATGTGTAAGCGTGTTCTAGTAAGATTAGCACTACAAAGCGCGGATCGCGGATCGCGATGACCGTTTTCGCCGCTCCATTTTAACTACTTAGATCGAGATACTCTCGAAGATAAAAGACCGGCTCTCATTACGCTTTTAATTATCTGCCACGGAGCTTAAAAGATTCTTCGCCGCTGATTTTTATTCGGTCGTTTTAAGGGCAATAACTCGGGCCTCCGTCTTGATTAAGTTACTTTTTATTGCGCGTTCGGAGTTAACCCCCGGCGGAAGCACAGAGCTCGCGCGCCTCTTACGTACGAATCCGCTCTAATTTTTTCTCCGTTTCGTCATGTTGCCCCGTATTATTCATTAAATGAGCCTCTTGGCCGGTGCGCGCTTATAGCCCGCTCGTCGCTTTTTGTTGTTGAGAGATATAAAAATATTACGGCTACCGTCGAAAGAATCGCACTTGTAGCGCCGCGGACATTTAATTATAAAGTTAAATTTCGCTAATTTTTTTTCTTTTACGTACCCATAAAAGTTACTTATATGTTAATAATTCATCCTGAGTGCTAGTGCGAGCATTTTGTAACGCTATAAATTCATTTTAGTACTGATAAAAGAGTTGGTAAAAGATTTTAATGCCGCGCTCCTTTTTTTTTATACTAAGTTTCGTACTCGTTCACTAATTTTACAGCCTCTGAATGCGCTGTAAAAATAGTGTGTATGTTATGCGAGAGGGAATCCGACATAATACATTTGTATAATGAGCTTAGCCAATAAAAAGCCTGATATCGTAAATTATTTTTATGCCCTCTTTATCTCGCCGCTTAAGCGCGAGACATCATCTTTTAAATGAACTGTTAGATCAACAATGCGCGATAATTGCTGCCTTACTGCTGCCGGTACAATGCGATATTCAAAACAAACACGCTTCGCTCATATCTTTATTTTCTTACCACATACTTCGAGATACAATTTACAGAAGCAGCCGAGAATTGCTCGATCCCTTCAAAAGGGCAAGAAAATGAGCGCAGCTCCAGACAAATTTCCTCCAATTGAACGTAGCGCACCTTCTCCAAATGAAAAGAAAAATAGAAAAAAAAAGAAACGGCAAAAAAAGAATTGAAGTCGACGTGGTCGAGCCTGCTCAGCCGGCGAAGTAGAGATACGTGCTCGCACTTGTCGTTCGCACCTCACGTAGTGCCCGGGGGGGTTGCAATCCGCCGAGGGCCTTTTTTCGCGCGCATTCCATCCCCGAATCCCCGGCGGGTCCGTCGGCGACGCTCCCCAAGGCGATGGAACTGCTGCGTTGGCCGTTTGCTTCGGAAATAGTCTGCGAGCTGTATCGGCCGCCGCGACAGCCCAGAAACGGCACCACCAGCTCCCTCTACGTACGCTCGCACTCACACACGCCTCCCCCCTCTCCCCTACGCCGCCTTCTTCGTTTTCCGTCTCGCTCTTGCTCGCAGCGCCCGACACCCACGGCGTTTTCCGCTCTCTCCCCCCTCCCCTCCCCGAGACTCCTCCACACGCCAGAAGAATACATATTTTACGGGCATTCATGATGGCCGCCGGCGCGCATCTGTGCGAACCTGTCCTCCTTCCGTCTCTCTCCCTCGCTCGGGTCTCGGTGTGTACCTTGGCCGCCTGGCGAGGCGGCGGGCTCGTCCCCTTTCCTGCCTGAGCCACTCGGGTCGGCGGTCCGACGGAGCGGCTGCTGTGCACCGCGCTAAGAGCTCCATCCTCCCGTCTTTGTCGCTCGGTCGACCTGCGGAAATTGTTCCTTGATCTACTTCGGCGCTTTAAACAATCGACCCCCGGTAATTGGTCGATGATCGAGCGATTTTATCCGTCAGTTTATTGGGGCTTCACGGGGGGGACGGCGTGGGCTGCCCTGGATATTGCCCGGTTTTATGCCGTCTGACCTGGGCTTTCGTGAGGCTTTGCGCACGCCGAGGTCGCCACTGGACGTTATTGTCCGCTGCGAATACGTCGTTATGGAGCGCAATTATTTAGCATAATAACCTTTAATAGGTCCGCAGAATGTTCCTTTCAAATTTGTAGCACAGTTGAAACGATTTGCTCTTTTGTTTATTTCGCTTAAGATTTTCTTATTAGCCTGTTTACTCGGTTTTTTTAATTAAATAACAATCGCAATTATGTTTTTAAATGGTAAGATACACGTTGGAAGATTAATTAGGTGCGTTGAAAATTTTCTAGATTGCGATCGGAATAGTTAGTGAATCTACAACTTTAAAAACTTTCCATAAAAAATTTTATTGAGGAAAATCTTATCATGCATATGTTTGAAATCTTTTTTTAATGAGAATTATTATGATAAACGACGTGATAAAGTCTTTTCAGTTTATTATTAACAATTTTCTTTGAACGAATAGTTATCAAGATTACACGATGCGAATATGGATATAATGTATTCTGTGCATTAAAAAACAATACAAGGAAAGTTTATGAAAATTGAAATTTTTTATTTACTTCATTTAAAAATTACTTTTTATTACTTTAATATTTCAAGGACATTGATATAACTGTTATATAATGAATTTGTCAAACTTGCAAGGTTTTTTTTATTTATTAATAATAAAAGACAAGTAACAGCATCTTTATATCTGAAAATATAATATTTTAGATAAATTAGTCATTTTAGAGCTTTGACAATTTTTCTCATAAACTGTTTTTTAGCCGATCATAAAGTCAACAATCGCCATCAAATCTCATTGATTTTCAACGCAAAATAGTCTAACTAAAAACTATCGACCAGAGTATAAAATCGGCACCTTACACCCGCAGTAATATAATAATCGCGGGTAATTAAGGTCTCCAATAAAACGCTCCCGTCAATTTCTCTTTTACGACTAATAAATGTGGCACTCAATCAAACGCTACAAATGTCGTACACACAAGCGCGGAACTTTTAATTGCTCCTTCCCTCAATAATCGTAGGCGACAAAAATTTACGGCGAAAATTCCCATTCAGTACTTTGTCCCAACCGTTTCGTCGGTAGACGACTAAAATATCAAATAGAAAAAGTCAAAGGCTCGACTTCGGAATACACCGAGCGACGGATCGGAGAGCCGCACGCGCGCGAGGCAAAAAATGTTAAAAAGAAAAAAGTACGACGATGGACAGTAATGCGGCCGGAATGACTCTCGTAATTGCGTAATGAGCCCCCCTGGCACGCTCGCATGCTCGCGCCTATCGCTCGCACGAAAGAAATCGCCACGGCGATAATGAGCGCCGTATGCCCTGTAAAATAACAGTTTCGCTTGCAATTTTCGAGGACCACGAATGACTTGTAGCACGTATTTCCGAGATAATCTGCGCCGTCCTTCTTTCTTGTGTTTTTATTTATTCCCGCGTTTCTCCCCCTCGTGTACTTGTTTATTATATATTATCGTTGCCAAGTTTTATTTTTATTTCCACGGAATTTCGCCAACCGAAAAGTTAATTACAATAATTATTATCTGCGGTTACTGGTATTTTTGTCGTCATTGCAATTATTACGATGTTCGCTTGGTATATTGTGCATGCGGCTGCGATGAAGGAGAAACGAAAGAAAGAGGAGTGAGAAAAAGGTACGACATGCGGGTATTACATTGCACGTATGGACCTATATAAACGTTCATAAATTGTCGAAGCACGAGTTTCTCGGCTATAAAATTCTCTAAATGTCCATAGAACAGACTTACGACGGTAAACCTCGTCATCGCGTAAATAAATATTTTTTTAAAGAAATTATTAATATGACTATATCAGAGGAATAATATTTCCCTTCCCTTGTTCTTTTGATAAAAAAATACAAACCGTTTATTAATTAATTACAGAATGCAATTAAAAATGATTTTTAACGATCAATCATTCACGCTAACAGTAACATTAGATAAATTTTAGTACTACTTAAAATTTTTATAAGTCAAGCGTAAGTTTTATTTTTTTCCTCCTACCTCTGACTTTCTCGATTTCTTTTTATATTTTCGAACAAGCTCACAAATTTTTTCCGTCGCACAATACCAAAAATGTCGTTTGGTACAAGTGCGGACTTGGAGCCATAAAACGGTTACACCCTAAGCCTCTCGTTCTAAAATTAAATTTCTATTTTACGAGGTGCCATAGAAAACAAATTTGAAAAAGAGTCGACTCGAAAGGTATACCATGGCCAAAACAGTCATTACCGCTAACCCTCGGAAAAGCGGGAAAAAACTCTGCCTCTTTCAGAAAGAAATTTGTACCTGGGAAATTATTTTAGTGGCCTCCTAAGCTTACCTAGCTCGGGATAAAATTTAATTTTATTTCTAAAAAAGGCAGGAAGAAGTGCTTCTCGTACACCTTGCAAACTTTTTACAGCTTCGCTTCGAGTAAATAAACTATTGAAATAATCTCACACGGAAAGCATTTGTCAGGACGCGATTGGAATCTGATGTCAAGATCACTTTCTACCAATCTCGGTAAATTATTTTTCTGTAAGTCTTTAAAATAAAATCAGAAAATTTTACTATTCATAAATTAGGTGAATAAAATAGAGTCTCGTCGTCCTTTTAGCGTGTCCCGCAATATTCCCGGTTTCATTCACGTCGCTTTTTACTGCTCGCATTAACCTTAAAAACTAATTTATTAAGTAACAAAACGAATATAAATCCACAATAAAACGTCCGTATGTCGATTAACGTTGTAATATCGAATTTCTTGCATGAATACAAATCATTCGCGTTCCCAACCAAACGACGCCACTGCGGAGTCGTAAAACTTTGATAAAAAAAAAGATACATAAAGAAGAACCCGAGCACTCGATTGCGATTTCGTTCACGCACGATTTTCGAATGCACGAATTTTCATCGGCTCGCCGTCCGTCGATTCTTGTTTATCTACGTCCATTTGCAGCCAAGTCCCCCCCCCCCTCAACGACGGGGCTTATCGTTTAATTGTACGGGCAAAAATTCGGGAGAGCCCACGAATTCGCCCTCGAGAGCTAAAAAGCGCCACCGCGGCACGTATCTGAATTTTCTTTCATTTCCGTTCGCTTTCCGCAGATATGATCGCGCTATTGCAGCCGGAGCCCGTGCACGCGGCGACATCGCCTCCCGACCAGATTAGCGAGGGCCGACTTTCAGGCGAGAGAGAGAGAGAGAGAGACAAACGGAGGGAGGTATAGGGGAGGGCGAAGAGAGCGAGTGAGAGGGCGATATCATCTCCCTCGGAAACGAACTCCCCTTTAGTAGACTTCGGTTGACCGCAAAGTTCATTGTGTGAGGAATTTCGTGAGAGAAGAGAGAGAGGGAGAGAGTAGAGGGGGGAGAGACGTACTTGGTGAAACATCTCGTAGATGGCAGTAGCGAGCAACGTGTACTCGATGACTCTGTCGTGCTCGCCTTTTCGTTCAGACTAGCTCCATCTTTTTACATCGTGAAATAATATTTTGTTAAGATGTTACAAATTAAATTAAAGTGTTTGTGTACAGTCGTGAATGATTACGTCTGCAATATGAATAAATCGCTCAAGACGACGGCGATGATTTGTACAAACTAATATTAAACTTTTATTAGATCCCCTCTTGCCAAGTTTTATGTCCCTCAAATAAATTTATGCAACCGAAACTTTTTAATTTTGCAACAACAATAAAGTACCCTGCTGCATTACGTTAAAATCTAATTTAATCGGAGAATATTAATGATGCACGCAAAATGTAACTCTTCCAAGAATTTCATTAACATCGCTGCTACATTTTTAGAAAAACTCATAAAGAAAGCAATCGTTGCTCTACTTCGAAATTCATTCCCTTAGCTGATTAACGCTTTTAAAACAAACGACAACATACTACTTTCCGCGTATTTTCAGCTCTCAAACTCATTGTTTCCTCTCCTCGGCTCGGGCAATCTCCGTCTCTCCTCTTCTTTATCTCTCCCCGTCTGGCCGTGGTATAACCTCCTCGCGTTTGTCGAGGTAATGCGCGAACTGCGCGCCGCGGCAATCGACGGGAACGAAGGAGAGGAGGCTCTCCCCCGTCCTCCGCCGTCTCTCCTCCTCGTCGGTACGTTCGATCGAAATTCCGATGTCGTACGGCGCGCTCCCTCTCCGCCTCGTCCCGACGAATTTTCGCCAAATAAGGCTCCTCTCTCAATTATCCCGCGTTTTACCGGCGTTGACGGGCGCGCTCCCGCGTAAAAACGACCCTCTCGGAATAGGCGACCGCGCGTACATCAACCCCCCGGTTCCAGCGACGAGCCGGCGATCCTTATCAATTTCCCTCGTCCGCCCTCCCGCTAAATAAATAAGCGATAAGACGAGTCTTTATCTGGCACGGGATATCGCGACGCCGCGCGCATTTTAAAGTCGACAGGAAGATTGCGTGCACGGCTGGCTGCGTAATTGCGCAGCGGCCCGGAGTCGGGAGCATCCATCAAGCTCTGATTGCCCCGATCAACCGGCGATTGAGAAAAGATGCCAGGGGTGCCAACGGATTTCGCGGATTTCAATTGTCGCGACGAGCCGGTTGGTCATTTGGTGCGTTTCTTTTTGCGCACGCAAAAGCTCGCGCGATACCAGCGCGATAATTTTTCACGCTCGTTAACTTTTGTTTACTTCTTTTTTTTCTAAACCAAATTAATTTACTTGCTGATTAAGAAAATTAATTTTCAAATTACTTGTTTTAAAACACTGATATATCACTCCAAAATAACGCGACTATTATTTTATATGGTCGGATAAAATAAATTATTAAAATTTTCAAAATTCATTTACTGTAATTATTTAAGTAAAAAATTTAACGACTTGAGACGGAAAATTATATTTTTAATTATGTCAACGCATGAAAATTTTTGTAGCAATAACATTTCCAACAAAATAATTGCCGTACACGCGAGTATCGTAGCTTTTATACAACTTCATTATTACCGGCAGTTCCCGATAACGATAATCACTCCTGGTATAAGTGTATAAATTACCAACGACCTTGAAACATTTCGCGCAATTTAGCCGCTTCTACCGAGAAATTACGACTGGCGTGACATTTTTTTTCGCGACGCCCCCTCTCCCGGCCCGACTCGCAAATTAATAACTCGTCCTTACGGAGCGACAGCCATCTCCGTTCCAGGTCCAATCCTCCCGCCGACTCGTAACTCGTAATCTCACCTGAAATAGGAGCGCGAGCTAAGTGTAATGCACAAGTCGAGAGAGGCACGAAGGAGCAACGAGAAAACAGGGTGGAAAGTGCCGAAAGAGTAAAAAGGAGGGGGGAAGGTGAGCCGGAGTCGCGCAATAAAAGCAGCGAACCGAGCGACCGAGAAGTTTCTGGCTGGGAGCGCCTGATGGCGCCAGTCTACGCCCGGGCGTGCGCGATGGGCGCATCCGCCCGCCGCCGCTTTCTCACACTCGCCGGCGGCGGGCCCTTTATATACCGACACGTATTCTCGTAAAAGCTTATACAGCACTCCTGAAACAATACTGTTAAACATGTTAAAATCACTCGTTCGAGAATACGTCTTGTTTATTGCCCTCATCTCGTCAGCGGGCGCGTGGCGCTTGACGCGTCCACGGGGAAGGACACGGCGGAAGCGTCCTCGGCACGGATTCGACTTTTTTCCGGGAGGGGATATCCGGATTTTTATGAGTCGTTACGTTTTTAAAGTGCTTAGAGGATGTTTGCGTTGGATTAGAAAACTCACTGGCGGTCGGGTGACGGGGAGAGATTGCGCTGACATATTTTACGTTTGCAAATTATTGTTTAGAGGAAAAAATTTAAAATAATACGGCTTTGTGAAAAATTTGCTTACGCGTATTTCAATATGCGTGTGGATAAATATTAAAATTTGTAGGATGATTTTTACAGCAGGCAAACTTAATTTTATCAGTTTTGGAAATGATTTTTCAAAGAGTATTACACGTTAAATGGAATCGTAAATCATTTTATTCCAAGAGAATGTAAATAACATACTTATATTTTACGCAACTAAATTTTGTTACATATTTGGTAAAATCATTTCAAAAACAGCTCCGCAATTGTGAGGTAAAACACTTCCACCTAAAATATGCGTAAGTCTTAAAAGGAACTAAACAACAATTTTACAAAGAAACTTTAGACTCGCTAATAATCACTTCCTTCATAAGTCAAATGTTATACCTCGAGTTTTTCTCATGAATCAGTATTAAATAATTATACCTCATATTTTTCTAAAATTTTTTAAACAAACAAGCAGACGGCTGCTAAAAATATATTAGGATTCTCCTCCCGCAAGATAAATATTTTAATTTACCATTGGACGTGCGGCTCCATTGTTCGCGGGGAAAAATAAATGAACGCGTGGGGAAAAAAAAGGGCCGCGATAAATCGCACCCGATGCGCTCCCCGCTCGGGCAACTCAAAATCCCATCAGAGAGCAGAGCGCCTCGCCCTCTCGCTGTTTTCATTTTTCCGCCATCCGGCGAATATTATACTTCCCCGTTATTATATTCCCAACATATTTTACGCATCCACCCCGTGTCTGCGCGGGGCTCGCGCGCACACAAGCCTCGGCTCGCACGCGCGCGAGCAGATAATCCACGTATACGTGCGAGCGCATGCAAACTGGCGTATTCATTGGACTTTTCTCATCTTTCCCGGCAGCCAGCACCGGCAGCCAGCCAGAGCAGCCAGCCGCTCCAGCGTCAGCGTATTCGATGCGCGCATACCCGGTACCCCCCTCCCCCCTCCTTCGTCCCACTCCCCTCTCCAGCCGTCGGAGTATCCCCGCGAGCGCGAGGGGTAGCGCGTTCCCGAACGAGCGCCCCGCCGCGGAAAATTCAAAGGGAGAGACAGAGAGAGAGCCCGGGGGATGCGACGGAAAGGGAAGCCGTCGTGGAGGGGTAGGTGTGCACACAGGGCTACGGCACACGTTATCAAGCGCAGCCGCCCCTCCCCGGCGACGCGCCTGCTCCGTTTCCACCCCGAAATCGGCGGCGGCGCCCCGGCGCTCCCTCCGCGCGTCGGCGGCGCATCAGCCCCCTCTCGCCACTTAGTTGCCCGTATCCCCGAGCGACGCTCACACGGACGAACGCGAGCATACACACGGGCGCGTACGCGCAAGGGGAGACACTCGCTAGCGGCCCCCGACGGACGGACGGACGTGCGCGCGCCCGCTCGCTCTCGGCCCCGCGCGCGCGCAAGCACCAGCACACACGGGCCGCCGAGCGCCGCCGGCGGACGCGCACACAGTCAGATGCCGGCCGTGCGCGCGCGGACACGAACACGCAGCCGGCCGAGCGAGAGCGGCCGCCACACCGCCGCCGAGAGGTATATCGGCGCCGCCGCCGCGGCGTACGCGCGGAAGGGATCCTCGGCCGCTTTTCCCCGGTCGTCCTCGCGCTTAGTCAGGTGTCTGCCGTCGAGCGAGCTGGAGGCGCCCCGCGGGGAAAGCTCGACTTGCGCGACTCCGCCTGATGGGGAGCGCAGCTTTATCTCTGGACACGCACGGCGAAGCTTCTTCCGACGCTCGCTTCCGTAGGTTCGTTTCCTAACTTTTAACACTTTTATCTCATTTCAATATTTACTTTACCGTTGTTCTCGTCTAACATCGCGAACTTCTGTCTAGTTTGTCACTTCCTCTGCCTTTTTCGTGGGATGACAGTCGCTTGGAGTGGAATGGTATACGCGGTCGGAGCGGGCTCGAAATATAGGGAGGCCAGGGATATCGATCGGCTGTCACGCGACATGGTGCGCTCGTATATTTCCGAAAGAGTCGAAAAGGGACGGGAAGCGGGCGCGCAGCGGTGCTGCGGCCCCGAGAGCCAGGCAACCGGTCGGACGCCGCTGCACGTTGGGTTTCACCGTCCCCCGGGGCTGTTCCGCCGAGCCAGCACTGTTTACGCGACCGTATGGCCTTCTCTCGCCCTCGATCGTAAAACTCCGGGCAGCGGAGCCCTCGATTCCACGCGCGTTGATTTCTTCCCAACCTCGCCCAATCACTTTATTTTTCTTTTTTTTTTTTTGTTATCCTTCGATATTAACATTGCGAATTACTTACGCCAGGTTGTTATTTACGCAATTTCCATGCAGATCTTTAATAATACACTGTGTACTTGCAGGTGGTGCTAGCTAGGCTGGGAAGATGGATGGAGCTGCTTGACGACTGGCGTCCGGACAGAAGAGGATATAAAGCAGACGCACAACAACGAGCGACTATCGCAGGAGAAAAACACACGGCTCGAAGGCTAAAAGCGACGTCTTGCTGAAGTGGAGGAGAGACATACGCATACGAATGTACTTACCACGGCAACTCGTCCGCCGCACGGTGACGGTAGAGCCGGCCTTACTGCCTCTTTTTTGATCCCTGCTCTTTTTTTCTCTTCTTTCTTTTGAGACTTTTTCATCCAAAAATAGCGATTGGCCTACTGCATCGCAGCGCCAGACGACCTTCGGAGCAGGACGACGTATGTATATATAAGCGAGGCGTCTCGTACCAGATTTTCATTCGGTCGGCGAGGATGACGGCGATGGCGGCGGCGACGACGGCAGCGGGGCGTTCACGGGAAGAGGAATGTGAAACCCCCTGTACGTATACTGAATGTATCCTGAGTGTATTTCTGTCCGGTATACCTTCAGTATACGTAACAGGAGGCTACACCGAGCAACGATGGACGACGGCGGCACACACGGCGACTCTTGGGTTTCTTCGCACGATCCTTCGTGTACACGCTTCGTTTCTCTGAATATTTAAATTTTTAGGATGAGACAGCTTACCTTGAAGTCTTTTGTTGGGCGCTCAATGCTGTTTCCTTCGATTTGACTGATGTAGATTGAATAATTATTAAGCGAACAATGCAACGAATAATGTAAACATGCGATGTACCGGGAATGCTCTTTTGTACGCAGAAATTAGTAATACGAACGCAAAATGAATAACGATTTGATTGTCTTCGATCAATGGAAGAAAATGTGCTGTCACTTTGTGCGTTATCAGCGTTACTCGATTGTAATGCAAAACTGTTTGCGTATTAAATTTGTAAAAATATATAATAAATCATTTTGTATCTTTTTGTATTTCTTCGTATTGTTGTCATACATGTTTCACTTTAGCAATACTGATGTAAAAATACAAAATAACACCTTTTTTGAATTCTTGAATAAATATTGTGGAGCTTACATTTAATGTAAATATGTTAGTCCTTTAATGCAACCCGTAAAATTCATAATCCCGCGTGAATTATTAACGAGCAAAAGTCAACCTTAAATCTTGCTTAATCGCACGTATATCAAGAATAAAGCGGATTGTATTTTTAAAACTAATAGATCGTTTATACGACTTTAACTGCATAAATACGCCTACGCAGGTATAATTCCGTAGCTATACTACCTCGAGTAAGACGCAAACAAGTCGACGCGAAGGCATCGTTGCATTTCGAGAACAACTCGTTTCCCAAGTTTTATGACGATCCCCAATAGAAGATATACATGGGGTTGAGGTACCTACAGGAAAAAAAAGAAGATGAACTTTCTCTTTTAAGACGGTCGTAAAAAAGGGTTGAGAGAAACGCGGGTGGAGAGAAAGAGAGAGAGTTGGAGGGCTCAAAGGATTCACCGTTTTTCGAAAGTCGTCATAGTCAATCGCGCCTCGGGTGTCTTCCGCGGGTGTAAGGAGAAAGCGGCCCGTTTCCGCGTTTTCGGGAAAGCGCGAGGAAAAAATTTAGAAAGCGCCAGCAAAGAGAAAAGGGTTGGCGCGCAAGGTAGAAGGGGTAGAAGATTTCACTTTTTCGCTCGGAAAGTTTGGCGGGGGACGACAGTACTTTGGTCAGTTTTTAGCCGAACCCGGTCGCGCGCGAACGACTCCGGTCGTACCGGGGTGGACGGTCGTCGCGAAGACTCTTCGGCGCATAAATTGGTTAAGCGGTTGACGCGCCGGGGCTCGGAAGTGCATTTAGGAGCAGGTAAGTCACGGCGATTACTTTATAGCGCGTTATAAAACGGTTTACGGTCAATACGAGAATCGTTAAGTCGCGCCCGCTTCCTACTTTGCCTGCTAAATCCCGGGCCCGTGAGTTATTTACTCTTCCGTCTTCGGTTAAACGCTTAATTTACACTATCCTTTGGGTAACTGTTAGTTTTATTGACTATTTTTAGCTTGATTTTTTACTTTAGCCTATCCATTTAGGTCGTTAATTTTTAAAAAATTTTAACGGTATGTCAACATTTCCAAATTCTTTTTTTTATAATTATTTATCATTGTTGAAAACATCTTCATTTATAAACATTAAAAAAATAAAATAAAAGTAAAAAATTTATAAATATTACAAAATACCTAAATTATAATTTGTACAAGATATTATTGTCAAATTTAAAATTACTAATTTAAATTCCTAAAAAAAATTTCTAGTTCAAAAAGTTTGAAGCTGATACTACAGAAAGTAACGTTACCTACAATGGTGTATACAATTTTATACATGAAAATTCAATGATTATCATGTTTGTAAAATTATTAAGATTAACAATAACTGTATTTAATGAACAACAGTTGATAAATAATAAAATTATTCAAATGATAATTTATTTATCATAATTTGCAATCCGTACGTAGTTCGATTTTATCATTAATTTATAATATTAAGATTCCATGATTTATTAACTTATAAAGAATACAGGAAATAAATTTGTTTATTTTTTCCTTAAACTTTGTGCATAATACATAAACATTTTTATCAAAAATAGAATGGTAAATATTATACAAAAGTATTTAATTAAATTAATATCATCTCATCTTGCGATCATTAATGTACTAATTTTTTATTTAATAGAAAGAATATGTAATCCATTATTTTTTAGTCCATTTTATTGTTTAAATTATTTTAGAAAATAAACGGGATTTACTTTCTTCAGAATTATAATGAATTTTTTAAAAAATAAACTAAAAAATAATCAATTATCAACTCTTCTTTTCTCTAAATACCAAAGTTGTTAAAAGCAGTATAACATTAAAATTTGTGTATAACATTCGAATAATCAAAAAACATTTTATCGCGGCTCATTGGAAAAACTATTTTTACTCAACAGCACCGATAAGTTTTCAGCTGAAAAGCTAGTCACTGAAGCGCTCGGCGAAAAATCGCAAGTCCACGCAGAAAATCATGGAAAATCGAGTCAATCCCATCGGAGTGGCAGTGCCATCTCAGTGCGGTGCACTTCGACGCGGGGAGGAAAAAAAAATCATCTTCGATCGGAACAGCCGGGCGTGGTGCGATCGCCGGGGCACTCGTGCGACAGAGACGCAGCCCGGCGCCACGCTCGTGCACCCGACGAAGATAAGCGCAGCGCGCGCGAGAAGAAAGGGAGCCGGGCGACTCTCTTCCCGAGGACGAGATATCGCGAGGGTACACAACGCACACGCACACGTCGGCGCGGCCGCTCACCTTTCCGCGGGCGCGCGACGGAGACGGGAGCAGCGCGCGAAGGAGCGTCGATAAGCGGGAGAGCAGCAGCCCCGAGCGCGCGCAGGACCGAGGCAGACGGGCGCGCGGGAGCGAGCGAGACGGAGCGCGCGGCGACCGTCGGACCGCCGTCCAATGAGTCGCCGGCTCTTTCGGCGTGGCCCAGCCCTCGAAGCAACATGGCCGCCACGTGCTGGCACGCGCGCGCCGGGTGAGGCTGGGTCGGCCCGAGAGTCCTTCAGGAGCGTCGCCTTTTGTGAGCGAGCGAAAGTGGGTGGGGTGCCGGCGCGCCGCAGCCATCATGGGGGCGCGCGGCGGCCCCGGGGCCGCGACGTCGTCTACCGCGCGCCTCTTCCCGGGGGCTGGAGATAAGTGGCGCGCGTTACGCGTTGGGAGAGGAGCCTGCGCCCGAGATAACCGCGAACAAAGCTCACGACAACGAGGACCGACGGGACGCCCTCATTATGCCAATGACTGAGCGGTAGTCGGGCTGATGGAGGGCCGACCATCGACGGAGCTCCTCTCTATTCGGCATAACTAATTTCGCGGGTATGCTGCTGCGCGGTGCGCTCGGTGGGGTGCCCAGGACGTACATATCGAAAAAAATTCATTGCGCGCTTGCGGGTGAGATAACAGCGCTTATTACCGCCCCTGCGCTTTCGTAAATAGGTTGATATATATATTTGGATACTGGAATAATAATTAAGCGATATCGCAAATGTTTTTCGATTTAGAGAATGTTTCTTTTTGAATAGTAATTTATAATTTTGTTATAAATTGCGGTGGAAAATAGCCGAGATAAAAACAGCATGGAAATTATTCTTGTAATGAGAAAAGCCGCGATAAGATAAACTGCCACATTCGTAGATTAAGACAACTAATAATTTAATATTATTTATAATATATTAGGTTTGAATTAATTCTTGCAAAATTAACGCGGTGGGGTTAATTTTAAAACAAATTTTGTTAAACGACTTCTTAAGTGCTTGTAAAAACATTATATTTATTCTGAAGATAAAAATCTCGGAAGATAGGCGTAACACAGATTCTTGTAAAAAAAAAGTAATAATTTTCACTGTAAATTCTTTGTACTCCGGTCTTTCAATAGCCTTTTTTTTATTGCACCTGTTTTCGTGTTTACTGCCACCATAAAAATCCTCAAAGTGCCAACGACCGGTGCGCCTACTTTACGACGATAATGCTTATAACGATTTTTATTAACTCGAAAAAATTGTCCTGCATTTTAATCCTCCGCTGCCTACTGCGGACGACGATCTCGGGTTCCGTGGCGAATTTTAGAGACGCACCTATTTTAACCCGATAATCATCGCCTCGGTCATAATTAAGGGACAAGCCGGAGCTCGCCCTATCAATTCGAAACTTTACAAGTTAAGAAACGTCGTAATTAAAGGATTTTTCTTGCATCGACGGAGCTCTCGACTCCTTTTTCCCCGTTTCGATTTGCGCTCCGGTCGCTCTTTTGCTCTCGGAATCCGAGCTCGATTATCGCGAGTCGAGAAAAGCGCCGGGCGAGATTATTAAAATCGTGATTTTTCGTTATTCGCTCTCGCGAGGGCTCGCCTCCCGATCGAGATAGAAATGGCATCGGGGCTAAAGAACGCTGGAAATTTAAAACTCTCGGGTTTACGAGCAATCGTAAAACTCACCTATGCAGGATCCGGAGAAGCTGGCGTCCCCGCTCTCTCTCCTCGGGCAATCTGAAAAAAATTAAAAGGGAAGCCCGTCATTTTTTTTGTACATTCATCCGGATAATTAAATTAAAAGTCTACACTAATATTTACGCTGCGAGCGGAGCAGCAGGCAAGACAGCTGTAAAGCCAAGCAGAAGATATATACGCTAGGCTAACCGGCCGCTAATTGAAACAACAGCCGCGAAACGGCGCGCTTGAGGAATCGTGTGACGTTAGAGCAAACAAGAAAATTTTCGTGCGTACGCGCGCGTACAGTTAGCCGGCGCGTCTTCCTGTTATCCGACACGATTTTTCCCGCGGACCCGTGGAAAAAAAAGCACGGGAGGTCCTGCGCACGCTCCGCTAAAGTATTCAGCAGCTGTCGCGCGAGGAGAGACGCGTCGCAGTCGCGCACGATATTCATCTTAAGAGACCTAGGAAAGAAAAAAAAAAATTTTCTTTACAAACGCCTCGTCGGCCGGCACCGTGAAAGAATGCAAGAGAAAGCGCCCGATTGTCGCCCCACGGTGCGGATTAGCTCTTTCCGCGCGCGCGCGGACGAAAAGGAGCGGTCCGAAAGGGTTGGGTGAAAGTCGGAGCTTTTTACGGCTGCTGTAAATAGCGGCCACGCCGCGAGGGGTTGAGGGGGCTTTTCTCTCGTCGGACTCGCGCCGGGCATACTCTTCGTACCGGGAACCGCTAAAAATACCAAGGCGTAGCTATATCCAGCGACGGCTCGTGAAAGTTTTCGTGGCGACGGGGAAAACTTTTCGGGGCAAGGGCGATTGCGACAAAAGCTAGAGGAACGACGCCGATGGAGATGTTGTGAAATACGACGTTATTCCATTAACCGCCGCGACGCTACGGAGTCATTCGATGTGACTTAATTGTTCGCTCACGAAATTATGACGGGAATGGCACGCGGCCGCTCTTGCGGCACGAATAAAATCGACTACTTCGTGGAAATTCTTGGATGACAGCTCTCAAGCGCGACGGGGTGTTAATTTTTAATTTTTATTGGCCGAGCGTTATTAATTGGACCGACGGTAAATTCAAATCGCTTTCGAATTAAGGTATAAAAAAAATTGGAATGTTCGTTTGAAAAGAACTAGCTGGAACGAAAGACGGATTTTTATTCGAGCGATAAAAAAATTAATTTACGACGGAAACAAACAGTCCCGATTATTTGCCTCTTTGCCTTGTACCAGATTATTATTCACTTGACGAGTATTCGATCACGACGTCGCTAGCTCGTAAATGCTGAATTTTCAATCGGCAGGACAAGTGGAAATAGCATGTCGAGTTATTACACTCGTAAAATTTTTTTCCACAGGCGTTGGGAATGACTTGCCGAAATGACCGAGTTAACGAGGCCGAAGACACGCTAAACAGCTTTCCGTGCATTTTTAATGGTATTTCGGAAATGAGTTCTAACGTGTAAAATTGTGTTCACGTATTTCTTTTTTTTTTAAACTATGGACGTTAATATTTTACGACGCCTGTTATAAAATGATCTCTTAACTTAGTTGGTTATACGGAGAGAAGTTACTTTACAAGTTGTGAAAAAGTGTTTAAAGCACAATGAAAATGTTTGGACGTAAAATCGTAATTTATTTATGCTTCAATCAAAACGTTTACGAGCACTGTAAAAATTAAGTAGATTAATTAATTCCGAATTAAAATCACGTTAAAATTAACGCACAAAACAATTCGAGTAGGACCTCTCATCAGTATACCAATAAAATAACCAAAGTAGTTTAAACATTTAAAGGACTTATTGTCAAAATAAATTGCTTAGAATATAAAAAAAAATTTCATTAACTTTATAACGAGACTAATCAAAATCCCGCATGAATTTCAGGCAGAAGAAGAGGCAGCTGGCGCTCATTTTGTGTGAAGGCGAAGCGTCGGGGGATCGAGCGCGAGCCATGCCGGTGACGCGGGACGCCGCGATGGCGGTGGCCCCCTAGGCCTTTCTCGCCGTTCTCATCGTCATCCAAAAATTCGCGTGTGCCGTTCGCACGCGCGATTGCGTCACGCACGCGAGGGCCCCCGCCAGGCGAACGGGTTCCTCCCGTCCATCTCTCCGTCTGTCGTGTACGCGATGGGGCTGTCGCGTTGACGCGCGCCGTCGGAAGCCAAAGTCAGCAGTGCGCCGCTATCGCGCGGGGCCGTAAGCGCCTCGTTTAACCAGCCATGAAAGTGAAGTTAAAGTGAAGTGCAAAAAGGAGAAACGGGAGTGAATGCGTCGATGGGAAATTCGCGGCAGTGTCTTCTTCCGCTGTTGTTGTTGTTGTGCATACGCCAGGCTCGTATAGCCTTTGGCGCCACAGACGCTAGCCTTTGTTCTTTGGTTGCTCGTGGAGCTTTCGCTCGGTGGGCGATTAACGGTCGCAAATTTCGCAGAGGAGTCGAATGCGTTTGCGACTTCAGCGGTGTAGACGAGAAGGTTCTTTCGCGGCTCTCGCTGTGGGGCAGGGAAGAGAAGAGGCTTTTATGAACGTTTCCACTTTGTCAGATAAAGAAAGTTCGTCCGCGACGACGGGATGATCGCCATCGTTTCTGCGAACTTTGCTCAACAACGGGAACTAAATTACGCGAAATGCACGCTGCCCCTCGGCAGCTTCGTTACGCAGATAAAGCTTGTGCGTTGCCTTGATAAATTTTCGCCGACGAATAACAATTACATGGAAAGTAGTGCCGCGATAACTCGGAAAAAGGAAAAAAAAAATATCAATGGTGACTCGACAAATTGAACGATATACTCTCCGCTCTATTTAAGAAACTCCGCGCGACTTTGTACTCAGTGGGGCGTGACTTTTCAGCGTTATAAAATTAAACCGGAGGAAACGCTCGCTAATCGCGCGGCTCCATTAAAAAAAAAGCTCGTAAAACGACCGCCGGGAATAACGGCCTATAAATTTCTCCGCGAGAATCCGCGGGAAAAAATAGCCGCGCGGCTCGGCAAACAATGCCCCGATAAACAAATATCTAAAAAAGAAGACGCGTCCGCTGCAGAAGAAAAGCAAACGCGCCGCGGGCGTTTCCCGTCGGATCGGCGCTGCTCCGACCGTCGGCCCGCGCCCATCCAACCAGGATCTCGCCCGACTCTCAGCATTTGCATATCGCTCCAGATGAAAAATCCTTTAATAATAGTGATCTCGAGGCTATTTGCATACGCTCGGGTTATTATTTTTCCCCCGCGGAGGGGGAGGAAGGAGGCGCGGCCGTGATAAAACGCCGCCGTGTAGTGTGTCTCGTCGAGGTTAAAAAACGCGGCCGTCAGCCCACGAAGATAACCGCGCGCAACGCGGCCGAGCCCGATAGTTTCGCTCGAGTGCCTTTTGCAAAATTCGAAAGCGACGGCGAGAAAAAAAAAGGCCGGGGGCGTACCGCGCGTTCCTCCGACGGCGAGTCGATATCCTCGAGAAACGGATATACCCGGTAATACACGCGTATAAAGTCGGCGGATTAACTACTTTAATTAATATGAGATTCTTACTCTCGATATTGCGAGCGCAATTTTTGCAAGAGCTCGGGAGGTGAAATAGTGTATGATCGCCGGCGGGGCATATGAGCGAGCTAACGAGATTCTCGTAAGCGTAATAAAATCGCAAAATTAAACACCGAGGAGTATAATTTGTTTGACTTCGCTCGTCCGTTTTGTTTTTTTTTTTTTTCTTCAGCATTTTTCCTCCTCCGGTTGCGCATCCTAGCTTTAATTAAAATATTCCGCGCCTTCTTTTTCTCTTTTTCGTTATCAATTAATTAACTCCCTGTCTGCGGCTTTAATAAGACATCGTCCGCCTTCCATTTTCTTCTCGTTCTTTTTTTTCAGAACGAAATAACGCGTCGGCCACGCGAGTCGCATAATTGAAGTGGAAAACGCGCGTCTTTGGAAAACGAGGTAAATCAGATCTTCAGCGGAAAAAAGGGAACCGAAGGGAGGGGGAGCTTTGGCGAAACGTCGCCTCGCAATTAGAGAGCGAGGAGGAAAGCTCGGGGAGGAAGGGCGGCGAAATTTATACGTCCAGATTATACGGGGCCGCTGAAATAAATTTCGAGCTCGCCACGGCGCGGTGCCTCGCGCGATAATTTACGTCGCGCACGGCGGCGACGTGCGCGCACACACACCGGACCCCGGCCGGGGGTGAGCGGCATAATAAGAAGCAACGCGGAACGATAATATAATAAAGAGTGTACGGCACGTCGCGGCAGCCGCGCCTCGGGGCTCGTTTGAGAACTCGAGGAGAAAAGAGAGGAAAAAAGAAAAGAATCATCACCGACGGGGAACGAGCGAGACCGAAAAATCGTTTAGCCCCTCTCCACCGTCTTGGGCGTTTTAATGGCTGCATTTTGCGGTACCGAAATCACGTAATTAAAATTTGAATGCGCCATTGTAAATTAAAGCTGGTATGCAGATTATTGTTAGTCTTTTGGTAACGATTATTCAATACCGAGGAATTTTGTCACAGTGAGACGCTATTAAAATGTTCAGTGCTGTTTTGTATCTGTTATTTAATCTAAGAATAGTTCCGTGAAACTTTTTCAACTGTTGTCCTAAAAATGAAGAACAGCGTTGTTTAAGATAAATCAGTAATGCTGACAGAGTTGACTAACTCTTCCAGTAGCATGAAATCGCTAGTAATAAAAAAAGTTGACGCTTAAAGGGACGTAAATATTGGCCTATTGATTACACACGGGATAGCGAAGGAAAATGATGAGCAAAAATATTAGAATCGATGGTGTACGGCCAAAGAACGATGGGGTTTCTCTCTCGCGGGTCGGACCGAGCGGCGACGGTAAGCGGCCATTTCCTAGACCGAGACAACTTACGGCGTGCGAGAGTGCGCTCGATTTATTGGCCGCGTCTTGCGGGTCGCTTTGTTTATGTCGCTGGAACTGTCGTAAAGAGCCCGAGGCGCGCATACGTCGCCTCCTTTCCGCTATTTGATATTTCACATTGTCATAAAGTGTAATTTTCCTTCGATCTCGTAGCCGCTACTCTGTCCCCGTGGCTTTTGAAGGGAAACGAGCGTTCATTGATTACTTTCTCTTTTCAATGTAAAAGTACTTTTGTGCATTCTTCTTCCATCTTTTTATCATGTGCTTTTGTTTTTGTTTTGTTTTTAAGTGCAGAATTTGTTTTCCAACTAAAAACTTTGTTGAAGTTTAGCGTGTCAAAAACTTTAATCATCATAAAGTGAGTGTCATAAAATGTGCATTTTGATAAAAAAAAGGTTGACCGCAAAAATTGATCGCCTAAAGTGCATCTGCAATAATGAGAAAAAAGACAGAGTGGATTCGCAAAGAAAGAAAAATAGTCATGATCGATGATGGCTATGACCCAAATCCAGAAAATCATATTTATGAACGCTGGCCGTTGCGCATGTTCCATCGACTGATCCTCCTCCATTTTTATATCAAGAAATATACATTATTTACAGACGGTACGCTTTTTTGATTCGAGGATCCGTATTGGCTTGCCTTCTGCGCCCGGAGCCACGGCGACGCACAATCCGTACGCTGGATAAAAGATATTTTCTTCTTTCCCTCGCTGAATCTAAATCGCCCGGGATTGCAGTGGAGCATAAAGGACTTTTGTTCGAAGATCCGCCGATGCGCCTTTCATTCGCCTTTTTAATACACGCTTCGATCCCCGCCGAATCGCTCAATGGCTCGCGATAAATATGGAGGAGACTCTCGAACTGATTCCCCCGTCGAATGCATTTTTGAGTATCATTCCAGTCGGTAAATATTCTTAAATAATAACGCACAATATCTATTATTGCGAGAGTCTTTAAAAAAATAATGTTGACAGTAGCAACGATTCATCCATTTTTTATGCGCATGACTTTAGTGAGTGGATTTTGTTATTTATCTCAAAACCGTTTCGATTTATTTTATTTAGAATTCCTGCGAGGTTATAAAGTACCATGCGCATCGCGGTAATCTTATTTGCATTACCCGAGCTACGTGGAATCTCGAATCTTCGAAACTCGCTTAGGAGGAACAAAGCACGCGGTGAACAGACCGCGAACGGTACATCCTGAAGACTGTTTCCTCGAGCAAAGTTTCTCAAAGCCGAAATTCGCGGAGTCGAATGGATTCCTCCAGCATCCGGCGGCGAGCATACCGGGAAGTCGAGAGAAGCCACGGCAGCCGCGAGTACTTCCATCTCCAAGCTCTCCCTCCCGAAGAAAAATCGTCGCGTCGGGAATTCGGTGCGCGAAAATTCCCTTGTAAATCGGTCGTTCCTCCCCCTCGGTACACGCGATTACTCGCTCTTGCATACTCGTATGAAATTGCTCGGTTTGAAAAGAATATACGCTTACGCAGCGGAGCGATGGCTCCGTGAGGCCCTCGGCTTTGCCCGGGAAACTCCGGCAATATCACGGGGGAAACTCGTGCGGGGATGAGTTTGGATCGTGCGTCGCCGCGGCCGGAAGCCCCGGGATTTCGCCCCTGTTTCTCCGCTCCCGTGTGACGTGCGCTACGCGCGCGTGCACGGGCTTTGGTTAAAGGTGGGCACGTCCGCGCGCGCAGGAGGGTCGTCCCGCGTCATTCCGCCGCGATTTAGCGCCGGGAGAGAAAAAGCCGACGGGGGGAGGGAAAGAAAAGCGAGTCGCAGCCCCCGACGCTCCCGGAATAATCTTCCGTATAAATTGGATCGTCAGGGCGAGCCCGCCGGGAGAGAGAGCGACGTCGACGGCCGCTGCCTCGAGGGCGGAGAAAATGCAATCGTCGGGGAGAGAAAGAGAGAGATGGGGAGACAGAGAAAGCTCGGGCTCTACCTCGACGGTTCCGCACCGCCGCTCGCTCGGGGAGAAAGAATTGCTTTCTATGCCGTATATAACAATTGCGAGAGGAGAAAAAAAGCGTCGCCGTCGCGGCGAGGCCTTTTTTTGCTCGCTCCTCCCGCCTCGTGTCTTTAAATTTACAAAAAGTGGAAATTGAATTTCACGACGGTTCAATGTAGCGCGCTTATGTATTAAAAAATTTATGGCGAAAGTCGTCGTTCGTTCGTGGAAAAGCTGTCTTTTTTTCGCCGCTCGAGGCGGTGTCGATTATTTTTATTCGCCTCGACGTTTCGTTTGAATTTCGGCAAACCAACGCCATTTGCGTGAGTAGTCGTTTGGCATCTCGATAAGCAAACGCTTGCGCTGCGGTGCCAATAAATAATCGAGAGCGCGAACGGAACTGTTTCCCAGGGAATTAGAGATTTGTAAATATGCAAATTTTTAAATTGAACAACGTTGGTACAATCTTATCTTAGAGGATATTTATTACACTTTTTATTCTCCGTCTGCCTACAACATTTTCAGATGGTAATCATTAAGCAAATTCAGTTATAAGCTGAAACGTGTACTAGTTGTATTTTGATCATTATTTTACATAATCGTAAGGAATATACTCCAATATTATAAGAAAATGACTACGGAAGAAGACGATAAAGTATTGATAGAATTTTGTAACTTATACAAACGGAGATTTTATCCCAATATAACGAGAAATCTAGATTACTCTGTGCATTGAGATCATGGTCGATGTAATAACCGTTCATTTATCATGAATAAAGTTAGGGCATCGCGATTGTCGCTCGATCGATTCGCGAGGGGAATCCGCGGCTGAGCGCGGCCATCCAGGTCCTTCGCAGTATTCCCGGCGCGTCGCGAGGAAGGAAAAGGCCACACCTTCGAGCGCGACGCGAATAAAGCGACGACGCGTGCACAACTCACACCCACGCGGCAGACTCCGGCAGCCGCCTATATGGAACTCCGCTGCAGTCTCGCTTGTTTATTCATCGAGCGGTCGCGATGCATCGATTTTTTTTGTCGTCTCCCGTTCGTTGTTATTATTCGCGCACGTCCGGCGTAGGCGCCGCGTCCCACCTTCTCCACGCACCTTTTAGAGCTTCTGGCGCCTCCGTTTTGCTCTTTTGGCGCGGCGTCTCCAGAGGTGGAAGGTGATGGCTGTTTTCTTATTCACCGACGAATACCGCGCCATGGCTATTTTCGTGCAAGTGCGCAAGGCGTGCATTTCGGGATTTTTGTCGGGACGGGAGGTTAAATGATGATTTTATGCAGAGACTTTGGGTGGTCGCCGACCGTAATGAGACGAGGGTAATAAGGTTAAAACGTTTTTCAGCAATTACTGTGGCTCTCTTCCAGAGTACTAAAAAAAATTAACTTTACTCCGTGACGCGGTTTGGTATCCATTCTTTGCGCCTGAGTATTTATTAAGTTGATAGTGCGCTAAAGTGCCATTTTTATAGGTTTTACATTAAGTATTTTATTGAAAGATTTTATCGGAACTTTAAAATGCGGATAAGCTTCCATTTCTTGCAATATTTTCTTATTGAGTAGGAATCCACTCTGCGATGGTGTAACTATACTCTTCTCTTATCCGATAAAATTTTTCCTTTCTTCGTCGGAAGAAGCCAGAACTACTAATAAGAAAATTTTCAAAAGTTAGTTAATTTACCCCGGGCTCACTTTTAAATTAAGAGTAGCCGTATCAAAATCAAATCAACTCCATGATACTCGGGATTCCAAAAAATGGAAACTACCTCGCGAAAGTTTCGCTTCATAACGGGAGCTCCAGTCTCTCCGGTCGCCATCATACTTTGCCCAACTTATTTCTCAACTTATATATTGTTAACGTCATTCCCCGTGCCCCCGACCGAAGTCGACTCCTCTCGAGAACCACCGCCGGAGCAGCGGGGCCATTCGAAAGGGGAAACTCGCTCTCTCCCCTCGGAAAATGCGAGCGCGGCGGGGTCGAGGGAAAGCCACCCCAGGGCATATTATTGAGCCAGACGTGCGGTGAAAGCGTCGAGGGCGAAGCGAAAGAAAGACAGAAAAAAAGGCAGCCCGTTAGGCGAGACAAAGAGAAGAGGAGGGCGCGCTCTGGAAAAGCGCTAGAGTGGCGGCGTTGACGGCGCAGCTGCCACCGGAGCCTGAATTTTGCGCCTCCCTTTTTCTCCCTCGAATTCGCAACGCCAAACAGCAGCAGCAGCGCGGGGAAATTCCAGGGGCTGCAAGCTCGACGCCGCAAGCTCTCTCCTTCTCCCTCTGTCGCTCGCTCTGGGCCGATGTGTGGGAGATAGCGCACAGCACACAGAGGCGGTCGCGCCGGGTCCCCTCCCCCCGGGGAGCGCGGCCCGCGTCGATCGATAGCGGCGTCGACGCGCGCCAACTCGTCCCAAGTCTGGGCCGGCGGCGACGCTCTATGGTAACGGGAAAGCGACGTCGACCTCCTCCCTCCCCCCCGCCCCCCTCTCGACGCACCCTCTCGACTGTCGGTGCGCGGGAGACCATTGAAATGCTCTCACGCGTGTAGAGTGCGGGGCTCTGGCCCTTTTTCCTTTTCTTTCGCCGCGGCCGGGAGCTGCGGAATGTCGGCTCGGAGATTTTCGTCGGGGATACGGAGGTGCGCGGCCTGTATCCACTCTCGCAAGCTTGGAAAAAAATGTCTACGGACGATTTCTCTTTTGTCGTTGCAGGGATTCCGACGATCGTCGCATTTGGGATGCGCGAGATGGCACGTGATTTCAGGACACGTAATTTTAGAGAAGGGATTTAATTTTTTTTCTTTTTTCTTTCTTGGAGGGAGCGGCCCTGCGGGATTTTCTTCGCTTTTTGTTGCGCAGCGCGATGGACGAGTTTTCGGGCACTGTACGATAAAAATACACGCGCCGTTTTTATTACCAAGAAGTTTTTGTTCCTTTCGTCGGACAGCTTAATTAATTTTCGGAATTTACGCGCAATGTAAACAAGGAGAGTCGCTTGTAATGAAACTTCTTTCTCAAATTTTTCTTTTGATCGTAGTTTATTTCCTGACGTATACATTCATTTAATCAAGACTTCTCTTGTACACAATTTTGGTGTAAACATTCTTAAGACGTTGAAGGCAAAGAAAATCGCAGTCATTTAAATACAACAAAAGTGACAAGTCAACAAATCAAGAGCATCAATCAGAAGTAGGATAAAGTAAGCTTCATTATAGTATTGGCAACCTAAGCTCTCCGTCGTCTCCCGAGTTGTCGGTATCATTTGATGTACACTCGCGCTTCGCGTCCATTTTCGTGTCTTACACTTCCTCATTACGCGGCGCTTAAAATACGATAATGACAACCGAGCGGCAATATGCCTCCGACCGAGCTCACTCTCTGGGCACAAAGCCGGGCGATATAGTATCCGAGTGTCGGGCATCGTTGGCTTTTTATGTCGCCATTAAAAACGTGCGAAATACTTTACACACGAAATACCAAGGAGCCGGAAGTTTCGCGAGTGGCGACAAACTAATATTTTTTCCGCTGATATTCCTTGTAAGATTTAATTCGCAGCTCCACGGATGTTTGCTCAGGAGCACTTTTCTACAACTGCTAGGTACATAAAGATTGATGTTGAAGAATGTAGTTTTTAATGCTTACATTCTTTAGATAGTAAATAACGACTTTATTTTATGTCTTATGTCTGTAATGGTTCGAAATTTAATATCTTATCCTGAAATGACTTTTAAGAGTTTGATGTGTCTGCAATTGCACATGTTAATTCAGATTGTATTTTAAAGTGTTTATTATTTTCATAAATCGTAAACGTTACATTATGAGCGAAACCGAATGCACTATTGTAAATTATTGTAATAATTTTAATAAACGCATGAATTTCAAATTATTATTTTTCAGGTTCAAGTATTTCAAAGTTGAAATAATGTCATGTAAAAATATACAAATAAAACGTTGAAATACCTCATAATGATAAAAATAAAAATGTTTTGTGAGTTCAATCTTAAATTTTATTTCTTGTCAAGAGACTGAATCCTTCGTCCCACAAATCCATAAATTTCTACGATACTCAAATTCCTAGTTCCTTCAAAGAAACGCGATCGCCCCGCCCTCGCGCACCGTAGAATAAATTAAAAAGGAATAACCAAGAAAAAGTAAGACGCAAACCTGTTAAATCTAAGGCAAGTGCATTAAAACGCGGGTCGTACATCACAAGCAGTGGGGTCCCGGCGCATCCAGTGGAAAGCGTCGGGCCCCGTGGGAGCGAAAAGCGCGGTCGGAAAGTCGGAAGGCCGGTTAAGGACGAGGGCGGTCCGATGCATAATAGAGGCGATCCCGGGGACTCGTCGGGACAGTTGACACGTAACTCGATAGCCGCGCGCGAGCGAGCCTTGTTTACGGCCTCGTAAAATTACCGAGTTGATGCCCCAAAGTGGAATAAAACGATTGCGGCCCGACGACGGCGTCGCCGGCCGCCGGGGGCTTAATATCGCGGCCGATTGATCGGCTGCGCGAAATGATACTTTCGCGCCTTTCGCGACGTTTACGGCGCGCGTTTCGGTCGGAGTTAAATGTAACGCGAGGCCGGATCCCACCACGGTCAATGCCTCGCGCGCGCCGTTTTATGCGTTATTATTATGCCGCGCACATTATGCGCTTTTGCACTTAGATAGTCGTTTTTTCGTTACCGCGGCAATCTCCTATGTTGGACGAGTGATTTTTGCGACTATTTTTTCAGGGTATAGGTGTGCACTTGGGACTTTTTTTCTGGCTCCGTTTAACGACGAGGATGACCAAACTAGTTTGTACAGAGCGCGATTGTTTTAATGAGGATTTTCATCTGGTTATGTAAATTGCTCGGCTTACTCGCGTTTATTTAAGTGAAGTTTAATATAAAGTATAATAAAAGTCTTCATTCATGTTTCAAAATAGTCTTTCTTAAAGTAATAAAATTGATTCTTTATTGTTTAAAAAAACTAGCGATGTGGTATTCCTTAGCGAATATTTGTTTCTGATATAAAATCACTTTTTTACGGCCGTAGCAGTATTATTGCGCATAAGTGAAGAATCTTAATAAAAATTATTGTATTTAACCTTTGAAAAATAAAATTGTTGTGCATCATGAAAGAAACTTTAATCTACTCCACTTATTTGGATTACGGGGCAGGAATCATTTTTGACGTCTTGAAGAAAGATAAAAAAGTCTCAAGGGCAATAACATCCACTGATTATCGCCCCCATGAAAATAAACCACCACTTTAATCTCACAGGAATGGCTACCTTTAGGTAACAGAGTACTCGAAATCGTTACGCTCTAATAAGAAGCAATAAATTGCCTTTGAAGACTACTTGCGATCATAAAACGAAGAAAACCCACACAATAAATTAAAGTCATAAATTTCACTCCCAGCGTAACTCATCCACCTCCGACGTCGCGGCGTACACCCAACCTACCGACATCGCATCGCAGCAATAATTAAATGCACTTTTGTAATTAAATACTCCACGGAGTCCATCCAATCAGCCGACGAGTAGAAAAAAGGTCGATCCACCTCCAGGAATTTTCCACGCAACAAAATTGACTTTTTCCACGATCTCCGATTGGCTTCCTACGGCGGCGGGCACATACGAGGTGCGCCGTTCGCAGCAGCCTCGTGTTTTATCGAGCGCCATGGCAGACAGAAGGGAAGGATGAAAAAAGGAGCTCGCCCCCTCGCTCTTTCGCTCACCGCGAGTTTTTCGACGTGTAGCCTCGTGAGCTCTCGCGGCCAGACGCGCGCCATATGGCCGCCGTGAAAAAGCCCAGAGCTGGGCGTGAACTTCGGAGGCCTCCGTACCGCCGCGAACTTTACGCGCACTTACGCGTGCAGCACTATCGTCACGAGCTTTTACAGACATCCCTTTCGATTCGATAAAGAGTCTCGAGTGAGCGCGCGCGCGTGTGCGCCACAACGGCCGGATTTATGTCGGCTCGAAACATTTTTAATCGATCCAAGAGGCTGCGATACGCGCGCTTCACTCAATAAAACTTCTGGTAAATAAGCCTCGTTAAACGGCGCTGGCTCCCTCTTTCCCCCCCTCTCTCTCTCTCTTTCTCTCTTGTGACCCTATCTCCCCGGCCTTTTCGCCTCATGTTTATTACGCTGTATTTTAATTGCGACGTTCTTACGAGATACGATCCCGCGCCGTGATTAATCGTCTGATTAATCTGCTGAAAATAGCCCGATCGTCCATTGGATTGCGGTTACTGCTCCTTGATGGACGCGATGCACGCACGATCGGCTCGCGTTATCGACGTTATTATGCTAATTTCGTACTGCTGCGTTAGCGTGGTAAAAATGCGAGCGGCGATTACGGGAGATAAAAAAAAGAATTCTTAAAAGGTTTCGACGTCGACTTTCGAGTGTCGCCGCGGCGGGGAGGAGTCCTCGCCATTCCGAGCGGCGATTCCTCTTTATCGTTATCGGCTACATTGCAGGGATAAAACGTATCGGGGCAATTTATTCGCATTCGAGCGAGTCCCGCGCGCGAGCCTTTCGTTGCGAGAGTCCGCTTTAATATTCGCGTAGGAGACCGGTCGAAGTTGCTTCATTCAATAAAACCCGATGCTAGAAGAAAACATTTTCTCTTCGCTATCAATTTCCATGTCATTCGACGAATGAAAAATAATAAAGCGCTGAATTTATTCGCGAGCGATAAGGTAAATTTGCACCGGTACAAGTACGCTTATGTAAAATGTTATTCTCGATTTTCTCAACGATGAAAAATCTGCATACGTACTTGTGATTATCGTACGCGGCATTCGTCGTTGGGGGGTAAAAAAATTCGCAGGGAGGAATCGCACGCATTTCCAATGAGTCTAGATGTCTGATAACAGAGTTCGCGTGCAAAAAGGTAAGGAGTCCGCAAGTTAAGCGAAAGGTCTGTGAGGGGGCAGCAAGAAATGGACATCCTTTTATTCCATTACATCTGGTATTCGCCGGAACATATATCGGTCGAATTACACTCATCTTCATCTCAGGCGAGCGTGTTAAACAACTATTGATTAAACGAAGAGCCAGTAATATATAAACGAGAATGCGAGACATTGTTTATACGGATATAACATTACAAAAATCGTTTTCAATTTTTTACATAAAATAAATCTCATGTTAATTTATTAATAAAAAAAGTTCCAGCCCCCTTATTAATAAATTCAATATGGACAATTTAAGATTAGTACCAGTCCCTAAACTGTAATTTATCAAAAGTAGACCCTGACCACATCTGTACTACTTGCACGTAAACGATGCACCGCGCTCATCAACGAGGATGAGAAAAAAGAGGGGGGCACAACAAGCACGCTGCTCAAATTCGCTTGATGTATATGCGTGCTCACGCATCGGAGGGATTCCCCCGACCGATTCCTCCATTTTTTTCCCGCCTCCTCGCAAGGGCAAGAACAAAAAATAACGAAGCCAGCCGGTATCTTTCGCACGGCGTATAATAAAACCCTGGACATAATTATCCGGATTCGGAGTTGGAGAGGGACGCGACTTAAGCCGGGGATCTCTCGAGCGCGAGCGTCCGGACGATAAACCGTTTCTCCCGCGGCGATCCGACCGTTTTCTCGCCGTGTCGCCGGCCGAATAAGGGAGGCTCGTAAACTGGCCGCGCTCGTTGTATCGTCGTGCGTCTCCCTCCGGGGATCGGCTCGGACGGAACGGACCTTCGAGAGGGTGTATGTGGGTATCGTCCGCGCGACGCAAAAAAAGAAAGACTCGAGCGAGCAAAAGAGAAAGAAAGAGAGACGCTTCGAAAGTCAATAAGGCCGATGCATCCGTATTATCGACTTTAGAAGTCGACGAGCGGAGATAAAGAAAGAATGAACTTTGGAAACTGACGCGGTGTAGGTCCTATCGTTGAAATTATCACGGATGAGCGATGCTTTTCCTTTTTCTTTTCAGTCGACTGTTGATGGAGGTAGATTTTGGAGTGGTTGCCAAGCCAAGTTATTTCCCCCCGCATTTTTCCTTTTAGACAGAATTAAATTTTATTTAATCTCTGAATTTTTACTGTAACAATTTGTTATTTATTTAACAAATTTGTAAGCAAATATTGTGACGCTGTTAAATGTAATGTAGAAGAAACTGCGATAAACAAAGACAGACTCTCAGCTTTTAATTCTAATAGTGACAACAATAACATGAAAATTAAAAAAATAACGTTGTAATCTCCAACGATCGTTAAAATTGCCGAACTGTTTCGATCCATCGAAAAGCCGGAATGACTCTTTATCACTAGCAGTTAATAATCAAATCAGAGCTCATTGCGAAAGCGATTCGTGCATTAATAAGGAAAAATCGGCTTGACTCACGAGCGGATTCGAGGGGCAGTCGTTCGTCGCGAAATTTATTCATACACAGGAAATCCATGCGGAATTAAAGGCTTCGTACTTATGGCGGGGAAACGATTTAACGGTTATGCGCGAGATTTAATCGATGCCGTAAAACGTAATTTTAATCGTCCCGCCAGGCCAGGCGCTTCCCCGCGTCAATTTTTAATACTGACCTAGTCTCGGTCGCTCTTTCGCGCAGCGTACGCGCCCGGATAATCGCGAATCGTAACTTTTACTTTTCCAAGATATACGAACCTCCCGGGGCCATGAAATATTCATGAGAACAATAATCGAATGTATATAACAGCGATAGAAACAGCTACACGCGGACCCGTAAAACCGCTCGTGGGAGGAACACTTTTGCCAATGCTCTTTTCTCTCTTCTCTGCCCCTCCTTCTGGCCGCCCCTCTCCGTCTTTGTCTAAATAGTCGCTTTGAACTTGAGCAATAAAAGGGTTTCTCGCACTTATCCGAAGTCTGACCTCATATGCCGAAGTTATAAAAATAATTTCGAGGCGCGGTCGACGAGACTTCTGGTGCAAAAAAGGACGAGGCATCAAAGGAATGTTTTTCATATTAAAAAGTGAATTTTAAAGTTCGAACGTCGGCTTTACGAAAAATTCAGTGCTCGTAAAAATAATCAGGAAATCGTTGACCGCTCGCGCGGCGTTTCAGCCTGGATGCACTCGCATTAAAAGTAAAATTTAACGCCTGATTCATTGAACTTTAATATACTGAATTTATACTTTCTACGGCATTTAATGGTCGACGCTAAATTTAATGTGAGGGTTTAGTGAACTTGTAAGAAATTGTTTATCGGACAAAATAAATTGCCTACTCTGGTCTTTGATTCGATTCTTAGAATTCTATTTTACACACCACTTCACTTCCATAATCTTTATTACATATTTCCATCCAATGTAAAAGTATTAACGTATAAAAATATGAATTTACAGCAAGCTGATTATTTATAAATTTTCTGAAAAAGTTTAGCGACAAAATAACTTTCATGGAACGCCTAGTCAACAAAATAGAAGCATACTTTTCCTTCGAATTTCATCCGCGTTTCATTCACTACCTTCCGTCGCTCGGCAGCCCGATCCAAATTCAATAAAACCCTCAACCTGTCAATCGACCTCGACAGTACGAACTCATAAAACCCTGAGCCGAGTGCGAAAGAGAAACAGCGGCGGCGTTAAAACACCCGGATTCCGGCGTCCGACGGCCGGCGGTCCGATCGATCCGCCCGCGTTGCCGAAGCCCGGCCCGGCTGTAGCAGCAGTGACATCTGTGGAGCGGCGGACGAAACCCGTGGTTTCGAGCGATTCCCGGCAGAGCGCGTCACCGACGAGCCGCCCCCTGGTCTCCCCGCGCGCCGCGCCTATTGGCTGCCGGCGCGGCGGCCATCATGGATTCCTCGCATACTTTGCATAATGAGGCCGGTAATGGCCGCGGCGCCAGCCAATGACCTCCAGCCGGGGGTGGGGCGAGAGCCTCCGGGGGCGCGTCCCGCGACGCAATCATGGCCACGGGGGCGGTGCGTCCCCGCCCGTCCGCGCCCCCTTTTTCGGCTGCCGAAATTTTCAGCCCGAAAATTCTTCGCGATTTTCGTGGCTTTTCCACAGTAAAACAAAGTTTTTAATGCGCAGTCCGGACTCATGTAGAGTATGCAATATCGCAACTTCCGTTTACGATGAAAATTCCTTGTTTAATTAAAAAAATCGGAGAACCACGCTCGATTCTAAATTTTATTAAAATAATTTGTATTCCTTTGCAAATCAATGTTATTAAAAGTAAACGTAGAAAAAAAATAATCTTAATAGAGTGAAGTAGGTTAACGAGGCCAGGCAGATTGACAAGTGCAGAAAACTTGACCCGCATTCGCGCGGGTTAGCGCTTAATAAAAGCGGCGCATCGCGGGTAACAGGTACATAAACACGGGCGGAGACGCCGCGGCGCCTCCGGTATCGAATGCAAATCGTTCGCCGTCATTCGCGCCAAGGGACGATGAATGGACTTTACGGCGACTCGTAAAATTAAAAATCCCCGAGCTCGCTCGCTCTCACTCGCGCCGACTGAAAAAAGGGCGACGGCACGCGGCCGGCGCTCGTCGAGCAACGGCACATCGCATGCCCGTCGCGCGGGGTGTTGGGGACGTAAAAAATTTTACGATCGCGGCCAATAAAGTGACGTAACTTAAGTATTTCAGCGTAACCGAGTGCCGGTGGCCCCGTGACGTCGTGTGTACACCGAGAAACGAGCGGCAGACAGCTAGACGGACGGCCGCCTCGCCGTGGACACGTGGAGGCGTCGCGCGGCCTCCGCGACTCTCTTGTAGGTGTGCGAAGGGGTTGCAAGGCCAAGTCGCGCGCGCGTCGGCCGAGGCCATCACGTAGCCGGGGCCCCCGGAGTCAGTCGATGGTTTACGACGGCGGGCTGATGGCGCGCGAGCGAGCGAGAGACGCCGAGCCCATAAAAATGTAACGAGCCTGTAAACGTTCGTTTATATTGCCCTGCCTTTACACCCGTCGGCCGCCGCGGGATTGAGGCAGGTCCCGTTCGCGCGAGTACGCGCTTTTACGCATCTGACGTAGCCAGCGGTTACGTCACGCCGCGGAACAATGACTTCTCCACGCGACGGCCTCGTTCATTCCGCCAAGGCCGTCGGCGCGCCCGACTTTTTTTTCGACGTTTGTTTACGTGGCTGGAACGCTAATTTTTTGCTTGTTTTCGACGGCCAGTGTCGCGAGTCGCGGGCTGGTCTCTTCTTTCTTTCGGTGAGTCGGTTATGCAATGTCAGGAGATAAATTCTGACGCAACGCGCCGGCGGTTCATTGCCTCCGTTGATCTATTTTAAAACTGATTAATTTCTTTTCGCCGGGCGGAGGTCAAAAATCTCCGACAATTCAATGTCACTCTTCTTTCGGAGCGATTAGTCAAGCAAAGCTAACACAACAAACATGTCGTGCTAATGAATTTATGCGAGGCAATTATTAATTATTTATTGGTGAAATTGATTGAAGTGACGGAGTACGATATCAATTGAAGCTCGTCGATCAGCGGCAAATGGGCGATATAAAAAAGCGACAGGGAATAAAGCGCCCGAACTAAGAGCGAATCTGCGGCGAGTTTTACTGCCCGGCTCGCGGCTCGTTCTGCTGTCTCTGCGTATACGCGCGAGCGATTATATAACAATCCACAAAAACTACCGCGTAAAAGCCCTCGTAAAAAGTCCCCCGTAAATTCGAGTACGATAACCCACGTGCCACCGTCAAAACAAAAAAAAAGCATCCCGTCTAGCAGTTACCGAACACACATCAATCCCGCAAGACGTTCCTCCGGAAAAGAACGCAAGTCGGTGCACACCCCCCAAGGAAAAACCGCGACGAAAAAAAAATTCCCACCGGTAGTTAAAGAGGCGAGCATTCGCGATCGCGTCAAAGTTGCGACGCTCGACTTTACGTCCCGCGGTTGACGACGCGAGCGCACGGGGCCCTCGACGGGGTTGCTGCAGTCTGCGTGCTCTCGCACCCGCACGTTCGCCTTTTACGATCATTGCGTAATACCGCGGCGAGCGGCTCTCTCTAGTCGTCCGTCGCCGCGACCTTGACACTGATCCCCGCGGATGTGTGCACGCGGCGGAGGCGCATGATTCATGTGCGACGAGCCGCGTATAACCTGCCGCACTCTCGCTCGCTCGCTCCTCTCGTGTCCAGGTGGGAACCCCGCATCAGGTACGCGTTTACGGAAGCGAGAGAAAGAGGTACACAACGCCCCGGAACGGTTTACGGTCGGAAGGCCGGTCGCTCGCTCGCGCGCGCTCGGCTCCTCGTTTTACTAACACTTAAAAGTTTATTGGCGCTCATAAAACGCGGACGTTTAGCTTTATTTGGCCGGGGCGACGTCGAGAGCGATGACTTAGGGACGACGCGTGCAGCCGCGCTTTACGACGTTTTTACAGGATTCAGAGCCGCCGGACAGCCGAGCGGAGAGAGACCGCGGCTCGTTATGCCCCGCGGCCGCGTTTATGTGCTTTTTCATTCATGTCTCGGGCCGTGATTTTGCGCGCCCGCGAAACGCCGACAAGCTTTGTTCCGTATGTGGGTTAAGGTGCGACGCGACGAGAAAACCTACGTGGTGCTCGTTATGAGGGGCGCGACTTTGTCGAGTTGATCCGTGATCTGCATAGTTGACAAATGACGAGTTGAGAACGTGATCGGATTGCGTTGTCGCTGCGATGCAGAGTGCTCTGCTATTGTTTACTTCAGGATGAGTCAGGAATAACTGATAGTACTACTTCTAGGATACAGTGGTGTGTACATATTTCTATGAAAAAAATAATCCAGTTACAACAAAAATGGTGCACGTGGCAGCATAACATTTACATACAAAAAGTATATGTAATTTAAAAGGAATGTTAAATAAAGGACTAATAAAAATGTTAGACTCTTACAAGTGATAAATTTTAGATCATTTCTAAAATAAAACAATAATTATGTTCTACAAGATGAACGTTTAAAGTTTCCTGCTTACAAAAGGCAATTTGGAGCAAATTAGATTATTAGTTGAAATAATAAGGACCTTTTATAAGGTTTCAGAGAAAAGTGACTCGTGCGCCTACTAAGAATTTTATATCCCTATTCAAGGAAATAAAAGACCTCATCGTTTAGGCGTCCGCCTTTGACCCAAAATTTCTTGGCCTACCTAATATTGCGCCTCTAATGACTCAAAATTAGGTAGGTAAACACATCAATTACCGACCAGGCAGAAGCAGCCCCGAAGTGGTTTTTCGCTTTTGCGTTTATATTGAGCCCCGTCTGGCGGTCATCGGCGAATATTATTGTTGTCTGGGAAAGATACGACGGGCACCGGTCGGCGCTCGTAAAACGACTCGTTAGCCTTGCGTAATAGCGGCAGGTCGGTGGCATTGGGCAATTCGCCGGGCCGACGGGGCTGCTCATTCAGGTCTCCGGCGCGCGTGCCGCAGCGTCTCCGGCAAATTTTACGCCAGCGGGATGATGAATGACGCCGGTGACGTGCACCGACGGGTCACGAGCTACGCGGCACATAGCAGCTCCCAGGCAAGGGACGGATAGCGCGCTTCGCGGTTATCCCCGCGAGCCACCCGCTATCGCACGTTAGATGGCGCGAGCACCACCGTTTCGTATCGCTATGTTGAATCGTATTTTTTTTTTTTACTGACGGTTCGTTGTTTATTGCGTCGTAAAAAACCTTGTTTGATTTATCGGGCAATGAAAACGACTATTCCATTGTGTAATTAGATATTTAAATTAATCCGAAATGACGTAGATTGTCAATAAATTATAACGAGTTGGCCTTTGGATTTACTTCAAACGTTTCTTATCTGGAAGTCAATTAATTAGATAGGATGAAGTTACTTTCAAATAATAATAACAATAACAATAATAATAATAATTAAATTACACTCGTATGCGCGTGTATTAAAACGAGGTAGTTTGACTTTAACTCAACTTCAAGAATTTACTTTACAAGCTACTAAATTGGAAAACTACACGATCAATTTGTGAAGTAACATTCATAACCGGTGAAACACGCGTTGGGAATGAAAATTACATCGATAAATAATATTCCAGCGTGCGCTTTCGAAAAGTGCAATTTCCATTCCGGCCGTGGCGAGATTTCTTCAAATTGGCAGGATACACCAATCTAAATTTAAATCAGTCAGCGGTAGCCGAGCCGTGCTCTCGCTTACGCCGCGAGCGAAATTTATGGGAGGTCATCCCGCTCGAGAAGAAATTGGCTACGTGCATGACCCTGCCAGTTCGCGGCGCGCTCGTCTCTGCTCCTCCCTTGCACAATATCGTCCCGCATGCTCATAAAGATCTCACTTATTCCGATGAAATTGTGACACTTAAGCGCGAATTTACAAACGGTCCGACGCGTCGCGAGCCACAATGGAGCGGGCCAATATAAACTCCTTGTTAACAGCGACTCGCCGGAGACGCGCAAAACAACGGACGCGATGTGTCTGCGCAAAATGGCCATCGACAACGGAAATTTTTCGTTATTTATGCCCGCTTTTCAGCGATAAGTTTGCGGACCTCGTAGAAAATTACATTATACGAGGGACGGTTTTTTTCTCTCGTACTCGACTCTTTGTTTTCCACCACGGCCCAATAATGCTTTCTCATCGGGACGCTAACGAGCGTCTGAAATAAAACCGAAGCGCGCGCGACGCGAGAGAACCGGCTGTACGATGCCGAGGTGGAATTAAATCAGAGCCCGAGCGCGCTGGCAACGAGTTGTGCAAAATAATTTTCGGCTTACAATTCGGGCGCCTGTAGCGAGGAAAATTAACGTCAGCGCGCGCAGCGTTTAATTTGCAAGCGGAAAGCCGCGGGGGAGGTCGGCGGCGGGCGCGGAGAGCAAGGTGTATTACCGAAATTTCTCGCGCGCGCGAGAGACAGTTGCATTATTGATCGCGGCGTCCACGCCCTCTGCGACTGCGGGCGGACGCCTCTCCTGGGCCTCATTTGCCACGGGTCACGCTCGCATTGCGCGGCGACGGACGCTGCGAGATGAAGCCCGGGGAGACGGCGGAAAAAAAGGAGCGAAGGAACGGCCAGCTTTAGTCCACGCCGAACGAACGCTCGTAAATATTCGTCCGTCCCTTGAAGAGGGGCAAGAATCGCTCGCGGTCCGAAAAGGGTTTAATTTTTTTTTGCCGCCGGCACGGTCAGCTTCCTCTTTTTTTTTATAACCCGGGGGCGCGTCGACGACCCAGACGGAGCTCCCGTATGGAAAGAAAAAAAAGACCGAGGACAAAGGAGCCTCTGTTTGAGTGGGCTGCCGCGGCTAGACTCGCCAGACGGAGGTCACATGGTGGAGCTAAAGGGTTGCGCTTGCGCTCGAGAATTTTCCGCCGCGTAAAATTTTCGGTCTCTACTCAGTTCCCAGACAAGAAGAAAATTTATGGGTCTCGAGCTAAAATTTTATTTTATTTCTGCGGCGCGCATTCATCGCACTTGGAAATTTCAAATATCGCTGAATGAATCTTATGTTCTCAAAGACGTTTAATCTGCTCGGGACGAAAGGCGCACAGGCGGCGGCATTAATAAAACTAATTAATCAATCGGCTCTTTGATAAGGGTAAGTACTGGCGTTTTGAGAGGTGCTGAGGCCGCTCGTCAATAGCGTTTTGCGGAGGAAAAAATGGCATCGCTTCCACGAAACGAGGCAATAAACAAGCCCGATACCGCGGGCGTCATCGCGATATTAAGCATCTTCAAAGCGACTCTCAGACGAGCCAGCCGTCGGCGGCCGTCGGCACTCGCGGGGCTGCATCAAAGCACAGCCCACAAAGGCAGGCCACCGGAGAAAGAAAAAAATCAAAGAATACTGCTCGCCGATAATTCACCCGAGCATCCGGTAATTTAACCATCCCCCCGTCGGACCGCCGCGCGCTATCTCGGCGGCACGGCTCCTCGAGAGCAGTCGTCCCGTCGGCCCCGCTAATTCGCGCGCACCGTCGTGTACACTTCGCGCCTTTGAATATTCATGCGCGCGTCGCGAAGGGCCGACGTGACCGCCTTCATTGGCTTTACGAGCGATAAAGCGGCGCTTTACGGCGTGCGGGGTGGCTACCGGGCACGTGGACTCTCTCTCACTCGTAAACCGACGGTCGCCGGGCTTTCCGCGGAGGCGCGTAAAGAAGGAGTTCGCCGGAACACCGCCGCGCGACGATTTTGCGCGTCGACGCTCGTTCGCTTCCACTCTTTTTTTCCTTCGCGCTTCCTTTGTTTTTACGAGCGCGATCGAGCCCCGGGACAGCTGTTGCTCGACGCGGAAAACGTGCGGTTAATAACGCACTGATTGGCACTTCAATGACCGCTTCCGCGTGGCTGGCGCGCCGCGCTTTTACGAGCTTGTTTTCTTTTTCTCATCGCGCAACTCAGCGCCGCCAATTACCCCGTTGCCCGCGCGAAGGATTTTCAATTGGGTGACACTTTTTCAGCGCGCGAGGCCTTCTTCGAACGTCGCGTAAATAAACAACTGTCGATGTAACTGCCGTTTTCCAGAAATATTTACAGTTCTCTTCTCGCTATTACACTTATCCACGTCCGCGTAATTGCCGGTGGCACACTATAAAACACACTGATGTATGCCTTGCAGAAACTTCTTCCTACGTGCTTAAAGGAAGCAATCTCGGACGTGCGGGAACTCGTTCACTTGGTAAAATAAACCCAAGTCGTACTCCTTTACTGCTGGCGGAGGAAACGCAGCTCGTCGGCTGGAAAAAAAGGGACCGTGTCCTCTCGCCGAGGAAATTCGAAGTGAAGTAAATATTTCGGCGCGGCGGCTCGGACATCGCGAGGTACATCCGATGGCGAGCCCCGGCTCGAGAAGGACGGGGGTGTGTAACAGCCGAGCGTCCTAGAGGGACGCTATAAAGCTATAAAACAAGGCGCAAAAGGGTTAACGACGGTCGTCCGGCCCTGCCGCGCTTACTCCTTTTTGGCCACCGCGACCTTCGGACTAATTGTCGCGGCGCGCCGGCGATATTACTTCGGAAAGTCGTTGCGGCATCTCGAATACCCGGGGACTCGACTGCCCGGGGAGACACCCCGAAAGAATGCTAGCAGACCTGCTCATAACCCTTTCGGCTTACCGCATGCCGCGGAAAAAATGCCCAGAGCACACGGGGCAGTCTGAAGGCTGCGAGCCTCTTTGTCAAGCGGAGGTCTTGGGAATTTTTACGGGCAAGGTGTCTGACTTACTTTTTCAGGGATTTTTCCAGAAAGAATTGTTATTTATTTTAAGCACAAAGTTATCTAACAACAATGAGGTGCGTCAAGTTTCTAAGGAATTTAAAATCAGCGTTTTTTCCTTGTTAATGTTTTATCCGTTTTTAACTATTACGAACTTTTCATTTTAAGCAATTATAATAATGACTTAATTGTACTGCAGAATAGAATTGCAAATTTTTATGTAACTCATGATGCACATTTTATAAATAAACTGTGCATAATTTGTATTCTAAAAACAATAAAGGAAATAATATCGTTTTAAAGAAAAAATGCATATTTTCGTTAAAATAACGAAAGAAAACAAACGAGATGAATAATATAATTCTTCACTGACAAATCGTCTCTAAAGTTTCAATTTTGATGTCTAGTAACGCATTGGTAAAACAAATGATTTCTTCACTGAATGTATTTAAAACGAGTAAAACGGCACCTTTCCCCAAGATACTTTACTGCTCGTAAAGTTCTCATTACCAACTTTAATGGTTTCAAATAAAAGAAACATTCCGATGACACTTCAAGCAATAATCTGAGCTGAACTTAACTCAAGTTAAGGAGAAATAAATCAGTCATATTTAATTCCGACCAAAGAGCCGCACTTATCCAGCGCAAGGTTCAGTCGGTGCCAACAAGGAACCTTTGAAGAAGGGCAGGTGCGCCGAGCGCGAAAGGCGCCCAAGAATAATCAGTGAGGCATGGCGTCAGCACGAGCGCATGGGCCCACCGAAATGGCGATGTGGCGCGCCGCGCTTAATTATAACTTCGGGTGTGAGCGAGAGGGAAAGAGCAAGAGCCTCGGGGGAAAAAAAACGAAGCCCGCGGAACGGAAGAGAAGCTCACGTCGTCTGAAATTAGAACGGAACGTGCGCCGTCGGGGCGCCCGATGCCGCCTCTTTGCCGACGGCCGGCTGACCACCAACACGATCTTTCGGGGGAATACACACGTGCGAGGAAATCGCCGTAAAACTTCTTGTACACTGTAGCACAAGCGCAGGAGAACGACTACGTCGAATGGTACCTTTCTCCGGTTACAGCACGCGGTACATTGTATTTAACCGCTGGACCGAGTAATACTCCCGCGGTTCTCTCATTCCCGAAAAGCGGTGGCGTTTGTCGATTCGTGAATGGGATAAGTGTTTTACAACGTGCCGGGGATGTTAATTAATTTTATTGTTACGATTAAATCTTTATAGAGCCCCGCTACGAAATAATCTATGCAGTAGCACGAGTTGTAAAAAATTAACGAGCGCGAGTAAAATCTAATGCGATGAGTTATGTAAAGGAGCGAGATGTCGTAAATTACCCTTTTACTCGAGCTGATAAAATTTATTAGCAATCACATCGGAAATTACTCATTATGAGCACTTCATATATCTCATTAAACGAGCGCCTCATCCGGAATGCTCCAAATTAAACGGCGATCAATTAGTTTTATAATCTGTTTAGTAGTTGACGCTACGGACAAGAGTAAAAACTATAGGGGCTGTAAAAATGTTTAAAAGCGCGACAAAAGGATTACTTATTCCGAAAATAAACAGTGCACAAAGAGACGGAAAAAAGACGCGGGCAAACGAGCGCCTCATCACTGAGTCACAGGGCGCGACATAAAAAAAGGCGATGGCGTCTCGTGAGAAAATTTCACACGTCGTACGTATCCGACGACGGCTGTCGATTCGTCGCGGAATGACGGGGCGATGGATCTCCTCCCCCGTCTTGCCCAGGAGTCCGTACGTGCGTATAAATATTTACGCTGCGCAGCCGCTATTCGCATGCTAAAAAACGCCAAGGGCACAAGATCATCCTTTTCTCGGTACGTAAGCAAGCTGCGCGTATTTCTGTCAATTTTTCTCGGTACCGTCGGCTCACGCGTAAAGTGCAAATGACGCGGACGTGTTTGCTTCATGCCGAAATTAGAAAAAACCGGGTTTTTATAATTTTTTTTTTCAGTCAATTAGTGTAAAATTTTATAAAAATTATGTTTTCTAGTAGCAGATATTTTTCTAACAAGTGCAAGTGCAAGTACGTGTTTTTTCTTTAAATTTATCAGTAGCAGTTGAATAAAATAAAAATATTATGAAATATTTAAAAGACTATTTTTAGAAAGTACATTTATGATTTATACATTTTTTCAGGATATTCGTTCACCCTATTAATTCAGAAAGTGTTCTCCAATTTTCATCAAATCTTAATAGGTCTAGATACGCAGCGCCTTAATGCAGTATAAAAATTCAATTTAAAAGTTTAGCTTTACGCCCCTACAAGACACGTGTAATTTCTTGTTTTCTCGCACGGAAAAAATTAAGCCCCCGGACTAAAGAGGCGCAGAGCGGACGAACTAACAAACTAACTTTGGACGAGCGCGAGCGAAAAGTTTCCGTCGTAAAAAAAAACTTGTTGTTTTAAAAAATAATACAACGCATGAAGTGGCACGTTGCCATCGGCACATCCTACCCAAGCAGCATGGCTCTCCGTGCCCGCGACGTTCCCATGAGAGAATGTGGGGGGAATGAATTATACCTACTCAGCTCGGCTCTCGGAGCCACGAAGGGAAGCCAGACTACACAAAATGGTGCGCATCTATACGTAACGGCGCGTCGCCTCTCCTCCTCGCACACTCGCCTCTTTCAAACTCCCAAGGACTCGATGAAAATGCCGGAAACCGATCTATGGGCGTTCTGATTTTTCAAGGCTTGCTTCTTTCTTTTTTCTAGTTGAGGTTTGACAATCTTTTGAAATTAATAAATAAGATTTTAATTTTAAATTTATGTAGAAATCTGCAATAGATTTATCAGTGATTGAATAAATCTTGCATTAATTAATGAATTTATTTATATTTCGAAAATAAAATATTTGACCGAATCTTTTAAGATTAAAATGAGAAGGATTTTCATGCCTTTCAATAAAAATGTTCTAATAGATTCATTGATTCAGTCGGAAGTTTAGACAATAACTGCATTGTTTAAATAACAAATAATAATTAATACTTATCGAGTTGGAAACAAATTTAAATTGAATAAATATTGTAAAGTTGAAATTATTCACACAGAAAAAAATTCCTCGACAAAAAAGAAGTGTTAACATCCCAAAGCAGTTTGCCGCCCTATATATGTTACGTCCAAAATAACTTTTTTCGATTAACTTTTGAGCCTGTTCCCTGACATTTTATCTAGATTAAACAATACAATTTTATCTCGGCCCACTCAATGGCGCGGCCCATAATTTTCCTCGTTCCACTGCCCAAAAAACGGTTCGATAATTGAAGCATTAATTATTCCAAAAAAAGGTAGAAGATTGTGAGTAGAAAGATAATCTTCCGTTCAAAAAAAAATACAAATTTTTTTTCAACCTCTGGAGTTTCGGGAGTGCAAGAGCGTGGGGCACGCATTAGCGGAGCGCGTGTTCATGTCTCTCGATCGCATATAATATCCGAGGGGCGGGCGGTTCCTTCGATGTCTGAGCACCAAAGTCCAGAGAACTCGCGCACCGGCTAATTAGGACTTGATTGGGAGCCTGAGCGCATCCCCCAACATCTTCTCACCGAACCCTTTTAGCCATTCGAGTTTTCGAGTCTTCGGCCTCTATTCTTTTTCCTGCCCCCTCGCCTCAGACCGGACGGTTCATCCTTCCTCGATGCGACTGCCTGTGAACCCTTCTTTATTTTTCGTTGCTGCCCGGGAGCAAATATCGACTTCGTTGCGACTTGACAATCGGAATAGTGCAGGAGCATAGTGAAGTGAAATAAAATGAAAAAAAAACGTAAAAGTAAATTGAGGTTATTTTATACTAAATTGAATTTAATGTCAAATATAAATTAAAATGTTTGTCCATTATCGTAGAAAAATTTTCTAGAATCTCTATTATCAAATATTGTAGAATAAATATAATATAACAATATTTTTATACATAGATCAAATTTAACTATAAGTTGAAGCAATTATTTTTTAAAATACTAATCCATGATCGTATAGGGAAGAACCATTTTTACATTAATCAGTATTTTTCCGAAAAAACATTAACTGGATCTTATTTCCTCTAAACAGTATTTATCTCTATATGCTCAGTAATCATTACCGACCGTGTCTGCAACGTACAGACGGCTGGCGGGCCTTGGTCTGTCTCTGCTTCGTCCGTATAATTTCGTAATTCTCTCTGCAATTATTCCCGGAGCCCTTGCCCGGGCCGATCCGTATAATTTCCCGCGCTCGACGCGCGCGTAAATTTGGCAGAGCGGCCTTATCGCGCGCATTAAGGCGTCTCCCCGGGTTAGGGAGAAAATGGTGGCCCCACCGAGGATTCCCGCGGATCCCCGAAAACACCGTCCCGTATAGGCCAGGAACCTCCAAAACCTGCCGACGTGTAAAAGGTGCTCCGTGAGAGATCTTCGGCTTTGCATATTACAGAAGCTTACAACGGATACAACCCCTTTTCTCCCTCTCTCCACTGTTTACCGATACGCCCCGAAAAAAGGTCGTACAAAATTTTGTACATCCCGCGGCCTCCTTTTCGCGCCGTTCGCCCAAAGCTCGTTGTTTATGCCTTCCTCTCCCGACGGTCGAAGCGCTGCGTCGGTACGAAAGCGTGTGAAAAAAGTTTCCTATGTTTTTTAAAAATATATATGCATAGATAAAAATGTTCCGCTATAGATGTATCGCGCAAACTGGAGATGGGATATCCTCGTCGCGCACCTGCGACGGCGTGCTCTCGTATTATGCTAAACGGCCGCGTATTAAAATTCCATTACGCCGAGATGAAATTCCGCCGGCGCTCACGCCACGGGGCCGGAATAAAATTATCGCGACTCTTATTAAACTGTGAGTTATTGTACGGAGAACTCTCTAAAATTACGCCCTCCTATCTCCCAGGCCCGACGACCTCTCCAGCGCGATATCGAGCATTGACTCGAGATAAGCCGCGGCGAGCTCGGCCGACCTTCCAGATAAAGCGACCTCCCTCGAAATATTTCGAGCTCGCGAAGTGCACGGGGACTTTGATGGACTCCGGCGATCGACCGTTTGCCCGAGTGAATCCGAATCGCCTGCCGGAGAGTGCAAAGCCGAGGGACTTAGGCGGGGACGTGCCCCGAAATCGAGATTTACGAAGTGTCATTCCACTGTGCACACAAAAAGCAAAGCGCGCGGGGAGCGGTCCTCTCCCCGTTTTCAGAGCGTCGTCTTTTTTTCTTTTCCTTTTTTCGTGAAATAGCCGCGTGGCTGTCGTTAGCGGGCGTAAGTGACGAGGGCGCGTCGGTCGAGGACTCACCGCGAGCGGCCAATCGCCGCCGCGGAACGTCGAGTGCGCGCCCTCTCGAGCGGCTGATTTATCGGCGAGGATGACGCGCCGACCGGGAGAGGATTGGAGATGATTATCGTCGGCCTCGAGGAATTATTTTATTTACTTTTCTCGTCCCTCTGGTTTTTCTCCGAGGACGATAATTTAGTGGACCGCGCGTACTCAGCTGGCGAGCGTGGCTTGTCACTTAATTGAATTTATGTCGATGTACCAAGAGTTAAGTCTAATGTTTATCATTCGGGAGAGGCGCGGGGACGTCTGGATTATATTTCATCAATTACACGTCGCGAGACAAACGTTCGATTTTACAACGAAATTTGAAACGGGAGATTAATTCTCGTTTTATCTCTAATCGATATCGCGCCTCGATAAAGAGTTTAATTTCAATTTCGCTCGTGCGCGAGCGTCTCTCGGCGAGTGGAATATTTCCTCGTCTCTCGACAGAGGCTTCATGAAAAATCTCGTCCGGGAGGAAAAAGCTTTTAAGCGAGGCGTCGTTATCGGCGTACATCATCAGCGATACAATATTCCCGGAGCCCCGGCGCACACCCGAGGCGGCTCAATCAAAATGCAGATCTCGAGGTCGCGCACCGGCGGCAGCAGCCAGCCCAAAGAGCTTCGCATTCAGTCGGCTGAGTATACACAGGCACAAAGAGAGAGGGAGGTGTGTGTATGCGTGCACTCCGAGGGTTGGCTCTGAAAAGACGCCAGTCGGCGGATGGCTGGTTATATTAGGGCGAGGTGTATATACCGAGGGGCCGTGCGCGCGGCTCGCAGATAAGACGGAGAAAGAACGGCGAAACAAGGTATACCCAGCGAAGCTCGAGCTTTGTACGAGGGTGGCGGAGCGAGAGATGGAGGCAGCTTCCTCGGTGGATTCGCCGAGGCAATGTTCCTCGTGAGCGTGCAGCCAGAATACCATAATAAGGCGGGCGGGTGAGATAGGGTTGAAGAGGGCGCTACCGCCGCAGACGCGGGGGCGGAGGCATGAGGGGGGTAATTACCTTCCTTCCCTCCTTTCCCTACCCCGCGCGCCGGAGCGTTATGCAGCGGAAGTCGGGACTGCGCACCCGTTTACCCGTCGACTCTCTCTCTCTCTTTCTCTTTACCCGCCATTTTTTAAGATTAGCCAAAGATGAGAAAAGTTTTAATGCCATCGTGATACGGCCACGGCGCCCCGATATCGGGAGCTTCGCGGACGCGGCGCGCATGCATGTATGAAAAGGCGTGGCCGCTTCCGCTTATATATCCATTACCAAAGTTCGAGCTGGAGAGAGACGGGGGCAGAGAGAGAGATTGGCTTTATCCGATTCGATAAAGTTGTGCGCGAGCTCGGGAGCCGTGTATATAGAGCAAATCGCCGCGCTATTTATTAAATTCACCTTTCGCGAGCTAATCAACTTTACGGCTGTTGGAGCTAAAGTTCCCTGGTCTCCCCTGTAGATTGAGCTCCAAGTATCAGATGCGTCGAGCAACTTGCTGCGTATTGATCCGAGGATTTTTTCCACGACGATGGTTGCGCGAAAATTGCCGGATTAAATGAGTATTAAAAGTTTTAAATTCATGGCGCGATAAATGAACTTCTGTACGGTTGCCGTAACCAATGTAAAAATGTATTTCGTATATTTCGAGATTAAGAAAAGTTTCAGCCGGAAAAATATTTATCAGACTTTTTGCTTCTGACGCTCATTTCACGCAGGCATCTCTCGCGCTTTTAGAGTCGGAGTTATTATACAAATGCTTTTTGCACGTGTATTATAATAAGTGAGTTTTTCACTTAGAAACGTAAAAGCCCGCGCTGTCTCTTTCCAATTTACATTAATATAAAATAATCGAAAGGCTGAGAGTATTTACATCAATAAATTACATCTAAAAAATAATTTAAATACACTCTTGGGAAAATATTCGAGATAAAATGAAACGTGTCAAGAATGAAATTTTAAATTCTGATTTTGCTTAATTAGATTCGCATCGTTTTAACAAGTAAAATATATAACACTGTAGAAACTTAGAAAAATAAAATCAAATAGAAAACACTTTTTCCCGTGTCTTTGCGAAAACACTTGAAATTCCCAGCGTGCTAAAGAAAAATTCAAATAATTCCTCCGTGGAGCATATTTCAACATTTTCGCCGGCCATTCGAAATAAAGCCGTAATTCGTAAGGCGCTTGCGCGCTCGGGGACGGCGAATACGTGCGCGAATTTCCTAGGGAGCGCGACGGCGAAAATGGAAAGGTCGGGGCGGACGGGCGCGGGGAGACCGGGAAAACGAGGCCGAGGGTGGGCGAGCTCGTGAGAGGTGACCAGGTGGAAAGTTCCCGCGAGGGCGGGCTTGATGAGATGCATTCCCCGGAAACGACTCGGGCGTTTCGGCGGCGCTCGCCGGCGGACGATGTGCTATAGCGAACCCGGGGGGGTGCCCGCGCCGTTGCTAAAGGCCGCTCGGAACGAGGCGAGACGGGCGAATCACCGAAATTGCGAGTGCTATCTGCGTAAACGCGGAAAATTTCGCTCGGATATTAATGCGAGCTGAGTCGATGTTTTTTTTTACTTATCGGTACGATGAATTTGCTGGTAGTCAGGGTTCGGCCTTTGCTTAATTGCGGTGGGTGCATGCTTGAAAGATTAAACTCGTTTCGCTCATGTATTTTTTAATTGAAACGTCTGTATATTATTAAGGCGTAGGTTGTGCTGTAAATTACGTTAGAGGTGGGAAAATGCAAATGGTTTTCTCTATACTATACATTTTACTGCAGGGTTCTCATGAATATTTCAATAGAAACGTAACATAACTATGTATTTTTCTTTAATTTAAGATTACAAAATTTCTTATAGATAAAGAAATATATACTTAATCAAAGTGTTTCCTTCGTACACTAATGAATAATTTGAATAAATTTTCAATCCAATTTTTTTTAAATATTTCGCTCAAACTTAAGTAATTATTTCATTCTAGGAACGTCTTGTGCATTTACAGAAATTGCTATGCTAATCAAACGGCAAAAAGTTAATCTTCGTTAATTATTTCTGCAAAATTGAGCCAAGCTAACGAGACGAGCAGCGCTTCGAAGTATCCTCCCACCCAAATCGGTGGAAAATGAAATTTCCGCAATTCCCGTACAATCTATATAAATGAGACAAAGAGTTGAAATAAGCTCCGGGAGTAAAGTAGAATAATTTGGGCAATGGCAACTGTACAGAAGATGGACGGGGACGAGGATCGCTCCGAGGGGAAGAAGCGAGACAGCGGACATTCCTCGTATTGAACAGATGCGCGCGCAGCGAAGGCCCGCAGCCCGACTCGCGCAGAGAAAGATGAAGGCTGCTTCTATTATTGGCTGGATACAGTCTCCCCTGTTCTTTCCCTCTCACTCGCACTCGTACGCGCGTCTCTCTCCCTTCCTCCCTTTGCCCTCGGCTCGAGTCTGTCGCGCTGCCATCTCTGTCTGGCTTCCAGCGAGGATTGACCGAGCTGGATTCCGCGTCGGAGGCACCCCTCCTCCCCCCGCTCCACGCAATCGCGCTAGCCCGGACTTCCGACCGTTTGTTTTTTCTTTTCCCTATTTACCGCGCGAATCCACTCGGCGCAACTGCGGACTCATGGAAATCGCCTCATTAAGCCGACGCGCGGCGCGAGTTACGAGGCGAGCCGGCCGATGCTAATTTCCCTCCAGCGGTGCCCGGGCCCCCATTGGACTAGGGAGTACGAATAAGAGGAGCCCGCGAGGGCGTTAGTACGCGACGCTGCGTGATTTATGCACAATGAGGGATCGATAAGGAGTCGTTATCGGAAAATTATGTCTTATTTAAGCAGGCCGCGTGAGCGAGCTAGTCGCACCGTGGTACGATCAATTTTATTAAGTGACTTGATTGTTTGGATAAATTTGCATATGTGACTTTAATTTACAAGCTAATTTACGGCTGCGCTCTGAACTACGAAGAGCTGCGTGCACGGCGTTCGAAGGAGGTGAATATTTTTAAACACTCGAATGCGCCGGTGCATTCGCCTCACAGGTGTATTAAATTAAATAAATTACAAATTTTTTTTAATGAATTAAACAGTTCGTGATGTATTATTTTAGATAAGGAATGTACGAAATCATGTATTTCAATTGCAACATATGATATAATAAATCTTTAAATATTTAAAAGGTTGCAAAGAAATTAATTTTTTATATTTGCACTAAACTATTTATAATTTAATATTTTATACAAATTTGACAAAGTAATGTCATCAGTTTGGTTGTTAAGTCTGCTAAGTAAAAAGTCATACAGCTAAACATAATTTTCTGCAGTAATTCTGGTATTGCCGAATCAGCCATACCGTACTAGTACCGTATTACTATAGCTACTGCAGGAATACTAGTGTTGCTGCCGTGACAATAATATTGCCATCAACCCAACCCAAAAATTTTTTCCGCGTACATACTACAGCACGTTGTGAACTTTGAAACGAGGATAAACATTTATAAGAATAAATTTATAAAACTTCGACTAAACAAAAAAAATCTGCAAAAAAAAAAACAGGAATTTCAGCTCGGAAAAAGGAAATAAATTTTTACAGTGCACCCGGCCTCTACCGAAACAGCGGAACCCTTTCGTTCGGCGAAAGATTTTTTTTAGCCTAGTCTAGGTAAAAACTGCCTTTCTTTTATAACCCTTTCCCGGCCGGGCCGTAAACGCCTACTGCGCGCCTCGCCTTGAGAGCGTAAACACGCGCCGATGTCCCGAGGATGACACCCGCGCAGGTTAAAGAGCCTTACGGCAATAAAGCGATTGGAACGACCGTAGCGGCGCGGAGAGGCCCCAGGGTTTCCGGAAAACCCTTTTTTTTATTGTCGCCCAGCCCGCAGCCGAAAAAAAGGGTAAAGCGGGCGTCGGGCCCGCAAATAGGCGCGCTGCCCGGCGGAAAACCACGAAACTTGGCAGGTGAGGCACTCGCCAGTCGCGCGTCTCAAGGTCTCGCGAGCACTTCGTCCACGGGCCCAAGGTGACGATCTCAAGGTTCCCGGGGCAGCCGATCGCCGTGAGGAAGCCTCCCGCCTCTTCGACGACACGAGCGCGCCGATCATACAGGTGAGTCGAGTCCTTGGTCTCGCGCAGCGAGGAGGTGGAAAATCAGTCAATTGCATCACGAGTGCATTGTTTCTCGCGAAGGATGATGCACACGCCCTCTTGCGCGTGAGAGAAACAAAGGGACTCGCGCGCGCGCTATCTGCTCGCCGAGCTTTATCCGTCGACGCTTCGAATGCAAAGAACCGGTATGCGTTCATTGTGTCGGTTTCGTTCTCTCGCTAAGAGAAAAATTCTTCGGTATTCGCTTTGTGTGCGTGCTTTTTTTCGCCTGAATAGACCGTTGAATAAGCCCGGGGGAATAATGAAACGAGGACATCGGATTGGTTTTCCATAAATGACGCGTGTGAAGTCCTCGACGAAGATAGTAACGGAAGCGATATCGATACCGATCGTCTGCTCTTTGTTTTTCTTCCCCTAGCGAAGCGCGCCTCGTAGATTGTAACACGAAACCCGTGGCGGTTACAAATCCGGTCTTGAAGTTTCAGCTCCATCCAAGTTCCAATTGCGAGAAAAGCACGCGTACTTAGACAGCTGTCTCTCTTACTCACGAGCAGCCTCGAATTTCGGAAGATCCCCGGTAAATCGGCACGCGGGCCCGAGGCCAATCATCATATGCGCATTTTATTCGAAGCTCCGATCGTCCGGCCCTTGGGTGGGCCTAGCGGTAATTGCACGTTAATTGAACGGCCGTCGTTTTTTTGCTTGCGCTGGTCGCGCTTATCTCGGACATCCCGTGGGAGGGAGGGCAGGGCCGGACTTGTCTCGCAGCTCGACGGTACAAGGCCCCCGGCCTTTATATGGCCGGCCGCTCGCGGCTGTATACTCGGCAGTTTATCGCCGATGCCGGGCTAATTTATCGGGGGAGGTGGGCCGCCGCTTCGCGACGTCTCTCCGCGGGAATAAGGAGGCCATTAGGGCGGAATTTACCGACTGCGCGGGCCACTCTCGCGTCGCGTCCGGCCCGGGGATCCCGCGAGCGCTTAATTGAACGGACTTGCTCACTCATGGCGGGGAGGGAAAACCCCGGGGTTTGCTTTGTATGCGTAATACACCGATGGATGGGATGGTTATCCGGATGTTCATTATGTGGATTTTATTATTAACCTATCCGCGGTGGAAGGCGAAGTTTAGATTCCCGAGAGTCACGGAGAAGTGGGATCGACTGGAATTTATTTGCGCTGAAGATGCGGGTCTCCTCGCTTTTTGTTTATCGATAGCGGGAGCAATGTTTTTGAATAGACAGAGTTTGCAAACACGTATTATGTAAAATAAATATGAAATAGGCATTTATTGTCTGATATTTCAGTAATATTCTTTATAATTTAGTATGTATAAGTGGCTTTCACATTTAAGCCTTTTCGTTCGAAAAAATGTTTCATTCATTTACGGTATTTATACTCAAAATAATAAATGAAAATTGAATTCTTTAATTAAGTTCTTTTAATTAAAATTGTTTAATAAAATAAATGAAATAGTCTCTAAACTTCCATGTGCTTTTAAAATGAAAAAAATATATGTAAGATAAAAATTTCTTTAAAAAGCAATTCGCCTGGAGAAAATAATGCGAAATTTTCCTCTCGAGCAAGCGGGGTAAAAAAACCTCGTAGACAAAAATAAAGAACGCAAGCGTTTGGGGGCAGAAGAAGCATCGGTCGGCACCGCGTATTCGGGTCTCTGTAGAAGAACGGGGGGAAAAAGCTCCCGGGGTCCGGGCGGGAGCGGTGCTTGCGGAACGACCTCGTCGCCATAGGTGTGTCTACACACGGAGGGGGGGGACCAACGCGACGACGCCGGGCCAACAACAAAAGTTCAATTTCGCGGAAACGACGAGGAAAATCTCTCCCGTATGTTTCGATTCGGAAAATGCGCGCACGTGCGCGGGGGCGTAGATGACGAGAAAAAAAAAGCAGGAGGAAACGCGCGCGATATCGACGCGGCGCCCGAGTGATTTCAATCGGCCGGGCTGAATATTCGGATTGGCTTTCGAGCTTTCGGATGTGTGCGCGGGCGGCGGCGCGTGCATTTCGCGCTATGCGGGGGCGGAAGCGCGAAGTCCTGGCGGGCGCGAGCGACCACCGCCGCAGCGGATTCCAATCTGCGAAATTGAAAAAGCGCACCTGCATCCTTCGCCGTTATTTCCCGTCCGCGCTACATCGCGCCGCCTGCAGCCCCCGGCTCTTTTCCCGGGTGTATATTTGATAATCGAAAAATTTCAACGGGTTATATGTACACCCGTCTCTGGTGCTTTGTGCGTGGTTTGCGGACTGATCGAGTTGCAGGGAATATTTTGTTAATAAAATTTTTTAGAACAGAGAGAAGAAAGAGTTAACATGAAAAAAGTTTAAAGTAATATTTAGTTAATGAAAATAAAAATTATAAATTTACCGGTTCATCCGACATTTTGAAGGGAATAACATAAATTAAAAAAGGTCTTTTGTAAAGTACAGAGCTGACAGTATATTCCATAATCTATGCGTGCCAACTTTGCATTCAAATTCCTGTGCTTTCTTATACTCATCCGATGATACGGAAGCCTATATAAAAACAAATTTACGAAGAGATATCCTGTAAAAATTACGACCGTAACGTTACCTTTTCTGACTCATTTACCGGTATAATAACTATATATTTACTTTTATATATGTGAATGGGAATAAGGGATTACAAATTGCTTCCAGCCTAATTTTTTCTCTCTCAAAGGATTATATCCATTAAGCATTACCAAGAACGCATTTTCATCTGCAAAAATTTTCTCATGAAAATGTAGGTATACATTGCAAAATTTTAAATTAATTTTTGAAATATTCGCCTTTTAATTTTACAAATTATTAAATATTAAACTTCGTTAATAAATATTTAATTTCGATTCGAGCAGGGTCGTTCGAGCGAGTAAAATAATTTTATTCTCCAATTTAACCTTTTAAATTAAAATAAATAATTTTTTTTATATCAATGAACGACAAGCAACGATAATTTGAAATGCAAATGAAGCACGCGAGATAAAGGAATACTAAAACCAGCGACACAACATGGCGTGCATTCTGGATTCTTGTCGCAACAGGCTCGAGCTCCGTTGTTATTGCAAATATCTTCGTTTAGCTTGAGATAGGAGTTCGTACAGGAGCCGCGCTCGAGTTTAGGGCAGGGGTTAAGGGCATCAAGCCAGCCTTTTACACGGTTCCATAGGTATACGCAAGCATCAGCCCAAAGCCAGTATAAACCCTGTACGTGGATTCGTCGCAATTTCCCAGATGCAACTCTCTCGCCCTCTCTCGCTCGCTCTCTCGCCCTTTCGCCCTCTACCCCAGCGGGTTTTCGAGATCGCGGATTAAGGCCGGGGATCCCCGGGCCTTCACCCCGCAGCCGAGGGAAATGTGTGGGAATAGGGAAAATTGAGGCGCAACCTGCTCCGGCTGCTATTGGCTATTGGCAAGCTTGCACACTCCCCCTTCTGCAAAATGTCGGTAAAATATTTCACCCGCCGTCGGGCTTTTATCTTTCCCTCTCAGGCTCTCAACGCCGCGCGCGCCTCCTGCCCGAAAAACCTTTTTCCGAGGCGAGCATAAACATTTCATCAGAGTGCGCTTAGAGCAGCCTCGTCGGATTCCTATTAGAACATTTTTTTTTCTCCTACGGTTTTAATTCGCCTTGCCTACCGTGTTGCTTTTTTTTCATCGGGATTTGCGAGAGCTATTTACATCGAGCGCACCCGAGGGAAATGAGTCCTCGACAAATTGCGCGAATTTGATGACGGTATTATGTTCGAATATTCTATTTCGTTCGTCTTTCTTACTACTTTTTTTTGTTAAAAATAGAAAGCCACGGGAATTACATTTTACTTCTTTGATTTATGACGCTAAAAAAATATTTGATTATTTTTAGAAAGCAAATTGCTGACTGCAGCGAAATATAACCCGTACTTTTCTGCTAATAGATCAAGCGCGCGCAGTTAACCTTTTTCCGCCTGCTACCTCGGTTAAGTCCTTTATGATGGCTTTACCACCTTTACCGTCTTTAAGTTTTTATTGCTCTCCCTTTTTTAGCCGTTTAGAACTTAAGAACTACTCAGTTTTAGGCACTTAACGAACTGGCGACAAATTTTTCCGGCGCGGCTAAAATCGACCGAGCGCGTTACGCTAAATTCTTCATTACAAGATTGGCCCGGGCTTTAATTAAAAAATTAAACTTTTACCGACAAATCTTCCGGCGCGAACGACTTAGCGAAAACTTTTGATCCACTCGAAACTTCCGTCGGATTTCCAGCTGGCAAAAACTGCAGTTTCGTTAATTGAGTGTTTCAACTTTTGGAGATTCCGGACTCTCTTCTTGTACGGCGCAGGCGAATCGACCGGCGCGGCGCGTTCCGACGGAACGATAAAAACGCGCCGGGCCGTCGGCAGAGGAGGGAAGAAGAAAGACGAGCGAGGGAGGCGAAGGCCGGAGGAATTTTTTCTCTTCATGATTTTGGAAAATATTCGCCCGGGCGAGGAATGCAAATGACGCAGGGAAACACGCTCGGGCTCTTGCGCGAATGCCCCCGGCATCCCGCGAAATAGCTAGTCGAAAAGTTTTATACTGCGGGGCGGGAAAAACTCGTCCGGGGAGCGGCGGCGCGCACGCCTCGTGCATGGCTGATGCGCGTCCCAGCTGTCGGGATTATTTCGAGGTCGACGCCGAGAGACGGGGCTATTTTTTCCCTCCCGGACAATTTTTTGCCTCCCTCTTCACTTCTTTCTTCGCTCGCGCTGCATAATAAGGAAACGCGCGGCATCAAGCCCGGCCACCGACGTTATATCGAGTTACTTGCGAGTCCCATTTTTCTTTTTAAGGTAAATTAGGTTTGCGAGGCTAAACTTGCCTTTCTCGACTGCGCAAGAAAGCCGTCGCTGAATTAATATTTTTTTAATTTAATGGATGTCGCTTAATTTCTAATTAAAACTGCGTTATCAGTAATTATCAGGAATTTATTCAGAACAATCCATTGTATAACCTTTATATAATTTTTATTTAAATAGATTGGATTGAATTTAGTGTGAAAATAATTTATTGCTCTCGTTTTGCTCTTTATATTTTATAGCAAATTGTATTTATTTTGTTTCAAAGTTTATTTAATTGAACAATACTGTTAACAAAAGTATAGTATTACTGCAACGAAAAAAATCTTATCAGTTTTAACAATACTGGCTTTATCAAAGATTTAGGGTAGAGTCTAAGACTTTGATAAATACGGGGAGGAATTCGTTCAATTTCCACTCCCTGTGTTTTTCTCTAAAAGCCTTCTGGAGACGTGTTCGATAAGAAAAAGCAGGATGTAGTATTTTTGTGTATTATTCGGCACCGTCTCCAAGGATTTTGTTTTCGGATCGAGGGACGGCTAAAGTATATTTGTTTATCTAGGCTCAATCTTCCGAAGGAGGTGAAAAAGAAATTGTCAGCTTACTAAAATTCACCAATTTACTCAATCGTATTTTACCCTTACTAATTAAAGAGTTGGAAAAGGTAGTGAGGTTTAAACAGCCCTACAATAACTGTAAAGCAATAAAGCAATTACAGAGATTTTGAGAAGGTAGTAACAGCGCAGTAAAACAACCGACCGTGTTAAAAGAAAACCTTTCCAAAATAATCTAAACGTTTTTAAAAATTTAAAAATCAAATAGTGGTCAATACTTTAAATTTAAAAAGTTTTTAATTTTTTTGCCAAGCATAAAAAGCGTTTGATAATTAAAGACAGTCAAAATGGAAAAATTTTTTAATTTGCTGATTTCTAACAGAATCTACCGTCGGCGAATAAATCGATTCTTTCAAATAAATTTGACTAGAAAGCCAATTAGACAGGACCCGACTAAATTAGAAAAATGCAGAGCTAAAAACATCAATTATCGCTCTATCTTCGTCGCAACCAATTCGTAAATTTTCGCTTTCAAAAGCAATCTCCTGACGTAAATTGATAGTGAGCCAGAAATTTAGTAGCGAGTAGTCACGAGATAAGACTCTTAGAAGACGGAAACATTGCGCAAAGCCTGCCGGGATAAGGGGCTAAATTTCGTAGGCGCTTATAAATTATTCACCGGGGGGCATCGAGATCGAAGGAATGGAAAAACAGCTGAATCCTTAGGCAAGCAAAGGAGAGAGAGCGAGAATATCCCGACTCGGTAGTGTCATATGTCCCGTCGGAAAGGCATGGCCGGGGCGATAACAGCGTAGGCCGTGATTCGAGCCTTGCCCCGGCCACTCGCCGGCGAGCAGAACCCTCCACCGATTTGTGCCGCCATCTAGCAGAGAAAGCTCTAAGCCTCTGATCGAGTCATCCATGTTACACGATGCTAAGAACAGCCTCATTTTTTTTAAAAAAACATTATTTATTTAAACAACATTTTATCGATCTATTAAAATATATTTAATAATCTATTTTCGCAATTATTTCACAATTTTTTGTTTAATGCTATGTAACAATAAATATAATTTTATTAATAATTGTTTACTTTTTTATACTTCAAAGAGAATACGAAATATCGTTTATTTAACAATTGCATAATAATAAAACAAATATTTAAATGTTTTAATCTGTTGCTATTATCTCTCTTTTTACAATAAAATTCATGTTAACTTTTAATAAAAATTAAAAGGCGTTACGTAGTTTAAAAACCTTAAAATGCTTAAAAATACTATTTGTAAATGAAATAAATTATTTAAAGAATGACGTTGAAGCGAGTGACTTTATCGACACTTCATTTACTTCAAACATTATTTATAGCTGTATTGATTCACTGAAAAAATATTTTATGTGTTTTTCGATACAATACAAATATTATAAAAATATTGAAGTATAAATTTTATGAATCAAAATTGCAAAAACTGAGATTATTAAATATTCAAACAACTTTTTTAACTTTAGTTTTTTTTTATTGATACCAGCCATTTATTAGCAAAGATTCTCTTGACAATGACCACTTTTATAAATAACTCGCATTCATTATAAAAGCAACTTCAAAAGATTTATACGTCTGTCACTCGGATTAGCCTGATTGCAAATAATAATCGAGACAGGCTCTCATTTATCATATTTACTATGAGGTCGAGCCAATCGACTGTACAATGTCTTGTTAAATTTAAGTGGGAATTCAATAAAAGTCTATAGTCAAAACAATTTAACTTGAACTCGCATAGCACACAGACAAATGAAGCTATTTATAAATTTATTATTATCGGATAAAAAGAGTAGATTACTGAATAAATTATGATAAAAGAAGTATTGAACAGCGTTAAATTTAATAAAATGTTATTAAAAGTCGATGTTACAAAAATGCCTTCTGTAAATTTAATAAGCAATTTTGTAAAAGGCACACGTATCTGCATCTAATTTAGAGAGGTCGAGCGAAGATTTGCGAGAGATGGCCTGTTTTAGATTCGTGTAACGTGGAGCGAGGATCGATACTACTCCCCAACGACAGCCCCTTGTTTTAGGAGGGTCGGGCGCAGGGGTTGTCACTGTTTGAAGTGTCCATCCTCTGTTCCATTCCGCTCTCTACCTGAATTCCGTTTCTCCTCGCCCCTCGGGTCTCGGCGAATGGCGGATCAAAATTTACTGGCGATTTTGCCAAGAGATGGCGTCACCTGTCTCGCTGAATGCTTCAAACCTCTTTTCTCCTTCAATCAATAACACCGAGTCACTCGTGAAAAGATACAAAAATTGTAGTGAAAAATTGCTATAAATATTTTTTTTTAATTTATAATTTTTAAATAAAAAATTTTGTAGTACACATTTGTATTAACAGAAAAAATAATTAACTAATTATAATATTTATAATTATTATTTAGTTAATGAAAATTATATATTTATTTTTTATAATTTTCAAACAGATCAAGTTAATAAACATACGAAGTAAGAAGCGAAAATTTACTTATCACATAAATATATTGCAGACTAAATTATATTTAAAAATTTTTATTTGAAATAAATTGTTTGTAATGTGAACAATTAGTATGTAGGGTACTACTACTGAATTACTTAGTTTTTATGAATTTTAAAAAGTTTTTACATAATTAATTAAAAGATTCTTTTTTATAAATATATTTTATAAGAAATTAAAAATGCAAGTTTGCCTTATTTTAAAATATTTAATAACAAAGTTATTTTGAATACGATAAACTAGTTTTTCAATTTAAGAAATACATTAATAGAAAACATCAAAGGGCACAAACTATGAGGTTCATTCCTAGAAACTAGACTCTTGACGCCGAAAACGTTCAATTGTTTAAATTATTAGTTTTTCTCGTAGGTAATATTCGAAAACGATTTACACTGAATAAAGGTGCAAAAAATAGGCTTCATTTAAAGTTGACTACTTATAAGTATTTTTAGATAAAAATGTTTTAATATTTAGATTGTAAATAACGGAATAGACATTCGATTTCCAACATATTTAATTTTGTTCATTATATTTATCATTTGAATTTGCTAATTCGATTCTATAAATATTATCAAAATTGTTATCAAGAAAATTTTAGATTTGGTAAATTATGTATGCTAATTTATATAGCAGTACTGCATATAATTATAAAATAAGATAAATCACACTGATTAACTTTTAGTAAAAGACGCCGACTACGTAATTGGAGTCAGTCTGCATTTCTGATTACCATGCCACTTATTACGTTTAATGCGATGCAAATTCCAAGCAATAAGATAAAGAAACAACAAAAGTAAAATCTGAGCGCAGCTGTCAATTTTGGGAGGAGTTAAGAAAAGCAAACTGCGTTAAATAGAAGAGTGCAAGTAAGACGATGAATAAAACTTAAACCGGTTAATTCACTGAAATATACTTTACTGGTTAGGGTACAACATTTTTTCTTTGTGGCTGCAATTTTACGATTCTATTGCTTTATTTTAATTTGAACTTTATTTTTGTTATTTTTTATTACCTTTGTGATTATTTTTTATCATATATTTTGTTTTTAAATAATGCTTAAGAAATAATTATGCATAAGAAGACAATATATAAAGAATATAAATATTTTTATAAATGTATAATAATTACGTAAACAGTAAATGAATTCTGTAGGCAAAGTTAACAGAAGTTAATTCATTTAATATTTATTTTTATTGCAATATTTAGTTTATATACTTTGCTTATTCAGGAGCTTGTACCCCTACGCTATTCTGATAACAAAATATTCATGAAATATTTAAGTTGATGCATAAAGGTACCAAATTAGTCATACTGAGAGATATGAACATTACAAAGCATTGCTTACTTATTCATTTCTATAAATCTTTTAATATGACAATGAAAAGATGAATAGAAATTTCGGGAATAAATTACTTAAACGATACCGCAAACATGAAATGTTCAGCCCACCTGTATTGAAAAATTTGATAAACGCTAAGCTAATTTTATTAATCGATCATTTTTACTCCCGTCTTGATTAACTTTTATACGAATTTTCCTGGCGTATTGTTAACATAAAAATATTAAATAGTAAATTCACAATTCTGAAAAATATTAGATTTCAAGGCAATGTAATGCAAATGATTTAATTAGTTCTCTTTTATGATTGATATATACTTGAATAGCTTTTATCTTTCAACTTCAAAGTAAAATAAAATAATTTTAAAACAGTCGTTTTGCTTGACAATATCTTTTTCATTTATCTTGAAGCGTACCATTTTCTTTTCAGAGGCCGGAAGCCACTCGAATCTGATAATACATACAGCGAGCAGGAGGAAGTACAGGAGGGTGAAAAATAAGAAACGACCTCTCCACCTTGAGAGTGGGTGGAGAAAAAAAAGAGTTGCTTTTACCTACTCCTCCGTACTCTCTTTATTTTTCTTCCTTATTTTTCCTTAGCTCAGCGATCACGCACCCGGTAGCTGGGCCGATTTGCCATTTTCCCTTTCGTCGTTCACTTGCTCGCTGTGCGGAGCGGCTCCCCCTCGTTTTTTTTTCTTCATTCATTTACCGGAGTCCAAAGAGAAAGCGGACAATGTTCGCCTCCTGCCCATTTTCTCTCGATTCTCCCGGTGAGCTTTTCGTGATTTCTTTCCCTTTTTCCCTTCGGACCCCCACCAACCTCAACGCGAGCTTACACGAAAATTCCGGGCGGGAGAAGTCGGGGAGATCCATGCCGAATTCGCAACGCCCGAGGGGGGAAGGGGGAGGGTGAGACCGGCCAATCGGAGCCCAGCTTTTTCTGGGCATCGATCAATGCGCTGCCCTCTGTACCGACGAGAGCAGCCCTGCCCACGCTTAGAATGCACGTACATAAAGTCCTCCGTTCTATCTCCCTCGCACACGGCTCACTCCCTCTAGCGCCTAATCCTCAGCGCATCGTTCGAGTTAAGCCCTCACGTTTTTTCATTTCGCCGTACACGCCGATGCTCCAATCGTGATTGGGTTACTCGATGTCAGAGGCCCTTTACGGAGGTCGCTTTCTCTGAGATCTGCATACTGAGATATTCTAATTTACTGCGGATTAAAATACTTAATATTTTGTAGCCGGGAAGCACTCTGCATCACTTCTTCTTAAAGCGCACTTTATATTCCAGAATAAGCGCGCGGAACAAGTTTCAAGGCCTTTTTTGTTATTTGTTGAGAAAATCGTTCAATATTTTCTCCTTTTTTCATAAAAATTTTTTGGCTCGAGAAAAACCAGCTTTGTCGAGTAGATATTTATGCACTTACGATGTTTAATTAGAAATGATCTAAGAGTAAAAACCGGATGTCATGAAGACTAAAATTCTACTTTAAAATAATCTTGAATATCCGATTCGTTAATTCGGTTCACAAAGGAAATATTAAACCAATTAATTTGAATTTACTAATGATTTCAAAAATTTAAATTGCTACTGCAGATATAGCGGCTATTATATAAAATTACTTTGAAGAAGACATTTACTTCTTTATGTTGACGTTTAAATTAAATACATAGTTCCTTTTATTCAAAGAAATAACAATTTTATACAAACAAATTACTTAGTAGCAAATTTTTCTTGTACAATTTTACCCAACGTTTGAAATTACAAAAAAGGCGATATTTTATTTCACTAAGTAATTCCATACTTTATGCTTATCCGCATCGATGCGGAATCGGCACAAACCATCGAATAATCCTGCTTGAAATAATACAAGGGGCTGAGGTTATATTCTTTCAAGATTTTTCGAGTATTTCGCAGGTTGAAAGTAAAAAGTTATTTTTTATTACGCACTCAGTTACTGCTATTTTTACGCCACGCGACTACTGTTAAACTTTATAGTACCTGCAAATTGATTTTAGTTTTCATTTCATTATTTACTTTGCACTAAAAATGTAATATTTCATATTTTATGTTTTGTTCAGCATTTAAAGCCCGGACATTTTTTCTCACAGAAAATCAATGGTAATATAAATTTACTAGCAAAAAAGCAATCGATCAAGTCTACTGATCTTTAACTACAATTGAATTTAAATACACTCTAAAGTGAAAATTAGTAGAATAGTTTATTAAAAATTTAGTGTTTTCAAACTGTAAAATTGGTTGGAAATGCCAAAAATTTCTTCTTTATAAATTTAAGTCAGTCTTGCAAATCGCATTTGTCAAATCACAGGTGTACAGAGATATACACTACTTAAATTGATTATAGATAATTTTAAAATGTGCTAAGTTTCGATTAGAGGATTACCACCCGTTTCAAGCTCTGAAAGTTATTATTCATATTGGAATAAGAACATGTCACAAATAAATGTAAATAAATATATCGTAATCTTACCTATTATATTAAATTAATATTAATTCTGCGTTGTCAATTTGTTTTAGCTCAAACTTTTTGTCCTTGTTTCGAACAAATTAATAATGGATTTAAATCCTTTGTTTTTGATAATGTTTATTACGTAATGGGCTTCTAGTCCGTATAATGTCATAAATAAATAAATAAATAATATTTTCACAGAGATTATGATTCCGTAAGACCGATAAGCATTTTACTTATCAATAAATTAACAAAAAAAATAAATAATAAATAAAATAAACAAATATAACAAAATAAAAATAAAAAAAATTAAAAAAAAAAAACAAATTCATAAAATATACTGAATGACACAATTAAGAAATTAAAATAAACTCACCAGCACGAGCAGGGACGCCATTTTAGTCAGCTCCATTTCCAGATCTGTAAAGAAATAAACACTTTAGTTTACTAAAGTACGATGGAACCAGTTTGTGCATCAGTAAGAATCGCTAATGAACTTCGATTTTGTCCAAGATAAAAACAATTTAAAAACGTTTGATAAAATAAAGATCGCAGTATTATATATTGTTATACATTCGACATAAGAAGCGCCAAACAGTATCGATAAGGCAGCAGCGCATTTAATTATTGGAAGACGGAGCAAAGGGATGCCAAGAATTTATCAGAACTGGCACATATATTATACTCAAAAATGGAGTCCTACGGAAGGTAACAGCAAAACGATAAGGAGTAAATGCATTCGTACGATTGCATTAGCATTATCGTGCTGCGGCCATAATCGACAGTTTGAGGTACAGCCACTTGGTTGCGATATCGGAACCTTATTTGAAATTCATAGACTTCGGAAACACCGACTCAGCAAAAGGGTATGATGGTATGACTATAAATTATTAGAAAATAATAAGGTAGGCCAATTGAAATTTTATTTTTCGAAATTCATTTTTTAACCAGTATGCTATTAAAAGATTTTTACATCCCGTAACGATATTGTTACTGGATGAATTTACGACATTTTCTTGCAAATCAAATAATTCCTTGGAACTTATAAAAATATAGTTTTATTCGGATATCGTGGCTTATACGAAAAACTTAGTTCCTCGGAAGTGAGTAAAAAGTGCAACTATCCAACAATCATAAATATTTTTACCCTCCACTTTTTACTCACTCTACGTGCTCCTCATCCTTATCTAACCGCTGGACTAAAAGGAAAAGAGAGGACGACGGGATAACTCGCAGGAACTTTCTGTTCCCGACGTATAAGTGTACGCTCATACGCGTGGAAGCTCACCTGCATAAAGCTATCCGAGAACTTGTTCGCTCCCAAAGTGAGATAGAGCCCCGGGTATGTGTGGGAGGCGCCCGAACGAGCTAGAGTTCTCTAAGTTGGTAGCGCCCGTCGCCTATTTATGATAGTGGCTTCGGCATTTCAGCGGGGGCTAAGACCCCGACTTCCGCCAGCTATGAATTGGATAGTGCCGAGATGGCTTTCCAGTGTTTAGGGGTCGAAATACGAAGCCCCTTCCCCCTTCCGATAAACTCGCCGACGGAGAGCCCTGCACGAGACGTGACTTTCGGCTCACCTAGACTTTTACCTATAAGTAAAACCTATGACCGCTCCCGTGCGCCACGAAATCTTCATTTCTAGAAAGAATCCTCTTAGTGAAAGAAAAAAAAAGGACTCTTAATTTCGTTTTGGGCAACGTGTAAAAGTTGCATTAATTTGAGGATATTATTCTCCTTGAAATAATTTAAATAAAGGTTTCATTTTTGCAGAACGATTTTATTCAAAAATAAAGATTTCTATCAGAAACTTGTGCCAGTCACGAGAAGCCTATGAGTCACGACATTTCTTTTATAAAAATCTTTGATTGTAGTCGCTTGGCACCTTTAATTTTACAATGTCACAACTATATTGAGACTTGCATCGAGCACACAACGGAGATTCTCGTTTTTCGTGCAACACACACTTCAAAGCGAGCCAGTGTAAAACAATAAGTTTTTCGCTTTCCTCCCCTCCCCCGACGCGACTATTAGACGGCAGTTTGCCGCGAAGCAAGGTTTCGCTATGCCTGGGCATGTTGGGCTCTCGCGTACCACCTCGAAGTTCTCATAAGTTCACTTCTCGCGCGGTACCCTCTCTCTCTTTCTCTTTAGCTCACTCGGCTCACTTGGCGCGGAGGGTCGTTAACCGGCGTTCGACGTTAATTAAAGCGGCCCGCGTCGAGCTACGCGAAGACTTGGTAAACTAACTTTCTGCATGCGAGCGCGCCCAGACTATGGGCCAAATATTTACAGGACCGAGTGTACCCCCGTCGCGCTATTTGATTAATCATTGTAATTTCGCCTATAAACGCCGGAGTTTATTTTTAAAGTGAGCGTTTGTTTCTTTTTCGCCTTAATGAAGAGAGAATGAATAATTTTTATTCATTCAATCAATACGCAATCCGCGAATGACTCGTTTAAAGAGTAGGTTTATGGAGTAACTGAGATCTCTAAAGATTTAAAAGCTATAAATTAATTTAAAAATTGTTATCGCAATAATAAGCAAATAAATTAATACGAAGATAAATTTACAATAAAACAACTTTATCAAGATATATATTTTATTATTAATTTTGAAAAATTGATAAATTTTGCTGCAGCATGTCGGTAACATTTGTAATAAAACCAACAGTGATGTGACAATTACGTAGACTTCAAATAGTTTGTTAATAAAAGAAGAGTATTTTTTGAAATAATAATAATTAATATTATTTTATACAATTTTATCTGCTTTTTAAAAATAGGCTTGATTATCGCCAAAACAACGGTTATTTTTGTTTACAATTTTTCTCCCCACGTGTAATGTTTCGCTTACGTATTTATTTATAGTTTTATTTGGCCATTACATTAAAAAATTTGAAATTGTCTTTTTCAGATAAACTGAGGGAGCACTACTGGGGAGTACGACAAGGGCGGGGCGTAATTTCTCGTTTGCGGCAGATACCATTTCGAAACTATAAGGATAACACCGGTCAGATGACTCCAAGAAAATGGCAACGGGCAAACGAGATAAAAGATTTTCTTGGTATAAGCTCGCTGCAGGCATCAGATTTTCCGTGGCGGGTCAGGCATTTCGCAATAATAACGTCAAGAGACGCCCCATAGGTAATATTTTCAGGATCAAAGATATAGGCATCGTACTGCAGTAAAGTTAGCTGAGTTTTTCTGTTATAAGATTTTTTTTTCTAGTGGTATTGAATCGTATATTTCTTTTATCATCAGTAAAAATACTTATTTTATTAATATAATATATTTAACTTTCTGTATTTTTTCTTTGTTATTATATTTTCACTTAAACTATTCGAGGCATTTGTTTATTTTCTCAATATTTTATCTCAATATTTACTACAAAAAATAATCAAACAAAACAATCTCATTTCCGTAATCGAGCCCGGTCGAATACGTCAACCATCAACTGCGAATTTGTATGCCAGCACCGTTCGATCGAATAAGTGAAAAATATGATAATCCTATTATTTATAGCGAATACCACTTCGTGCGTGATGGAAAAGCAAGACGCAAAAAAAGAGAGGCGCGTGTCAGGGAGCAAGTAGCATTTGTATTCCCGGCATAAGTAACGGCACACGAGACGAGAAAGTTTTTCGGGGGAAAGCCAGGGAGATTCGGGAGCCGGGTGAACCCCGCGGCGCGCAACCGACGTCATTCGAAATGCTCGGTGTCCGTCGCCGCAAAGCAAAAACCGTGGAAATTGCTGCGGCAAGAAAAACAGTGGAGCCGCGCGGGAGAGCACGGCGTGGACCCTCGAAAATATACACGGAGCCGCGGAAAGAAGGGACCGGATTCGGGAGAGAGGTAAAAAAGGATGAGAGGTGCGCGCGCGCGTTCGACCCTCATCGATATCCCGTTAGGTCGCTTCGATTATACGACGGCACCGCGTACCCTTTTCCCCGGCCACCATTTTTTTTGTCTATGCCCACCGCGGCTACTTTCGCCGGACAAACGGGCAGAAAAATTCCGGGGAGAATGGAAAATATCACGACGGGAAGGCTAGCAACAAAGGTTGAAAAATATTCGTGGTACAATGGTATTCGAGGGATATAAAGTGTAATAAATTTTTTGATATTACTTGACGAAGATTTCCGAGAATATACGTACTATAAAAAGGCGTATATCATTGATGTCTAATATTTTTCAGAACTATACTTTTATGTTCTTTACTTTTTTAAATACTTACATTAATCTTGCCTGAAAAACTAACAGCTCGATTTTATCAACGTGTAAATAACAATCAACACTGCACAATATAGAATTTATTTCGTAATAAAACCGTAAGAAAAAGAAAAGGAACTTCTTGTCGTGGCCTGTGGACGTTCTTTAATACTCCCTGGTAGAAACTGCGTTAAGTTCTCATTGTGCACCTCTTATTACGAATGTACAAAAATGGCAGTGAACCTATTTCACCGCGTGAAAAGTTTATTACCTCGCTAGCGAGACTTACATAGGTTTTTATCGGCTGTTATTGGTTGGCAAGCGCAAACCCGGTGGCTATTTTTCTTTTCTCTCTATTTTTCCAATGTTGCTTTCACATAAAATGTACAACTCTCTTTCCAAAATCCAAAATGAAAAGAAATTTTTAAAATGAACGTCAGTTTTTCAATATAAAATGTCACAATTTTAGCTAATTTGTAAATTTACAAATAAGAATACAAGAATTTGTTACATTAGTTTACTAATTTTTCTTTTTTTTTTCCAGCTGCTGCTCTATCGATCGAAACGTGTAGAGCAAGATGTCGCGCGCTATTGTATCCAGCATGAAGTAACGCGGCTGAAAGAAATAAGAATGGATGCTGCCGAGTGCCTTTGCTCTCCTTCAACGATCCCGACGCTCGAAGGCTCGTAAATCGATTCACCCAGTTTCGCGTAATTGCCGGCTGCCGCCACAGTGGGAAAGTGATTTTCTTTCTTGCACGCTGTGGAACTAAGCTGCATGGCGGCCCTTCATCGACACTCCCCTGGCGTACACGTTGTAAGGTTTCAGCATATTGAGAACTTGATTAACTTAATTATTCCAACAATCGTAAATATTTTTCGGTATCCTTTATCGGCCGCCTCGGAAAAGTTATCGGGTAGTTCGATCAAGGCTTTAATTAAATTTTACTGCATCGAGGATTATTATTGTCCTTCGGTAGTTTTTGACTTGTCAACAACAGGACGAGATGAGTTAATTAAATTAAATATTTTGCGCGAAAAATAGAGATCGCGAACGATGCATTTATCTGGATATTTTTAAAAGCTGCGTAACGGATGTCGAGACAAAAAAATTTGGCCGTTTTCCATTTCTGATGCAACGGATATAATTAAAAGATATTTGCGTTTGATTTTGAAATTGACAGCGGGAAAATAAACAACTTTAATGAAATTCTTGTGAAAACTAATTTTGTTTGTGATTTTAAATTTGATAGAAGTAGAACAATGAAAGTAATTATGTTAATACACAAAGCGATATTGAAAAACATTCTGCTGGTGTAGTTCTTTTGATAGTAGTAATTAACTGCACTCAATCACAGTAGAAATGCATTCGCCTTGAATGCGATTAAAAAGTAATTTCACGTTCGATAAACGCAGCGTTTTAATTAAATTCTCTCGACTGCTGATAGAACGCGCAAACAACAATTGGAAAGGTCCTTGAGTCCAGATCTCAATTTAAGAAAGATTTAAAATCCGTTCAACATGCAACTTTATTTCCGCCGGCTCGCTCTGTCCCCGGACAAAAAGCTCCGCTCGACTCGCTAAAAGAAGGAAAAACGGGAGCATCGACGAAGACATAAATTCGGCATTTTTCCGGGGTAGCGCTAAAACCCCCCGCCTCGGTATAAGGGGATCGCGCGCCTCGGTTCTTTCGCAAATTCAGCGCACGGCTCGTATAAATATTTTAACGGCCGGCGAAGACCAGCGGGCAAAACGCTTAATTATACGCCGAAGCTCGCCCTGGGCGCGGAATTAATTTGGCGGCGGAAGATAATTTCGTAAGAAGCACGTAATCCAGACGAAATTCGGGCAAAATCGCGCGCATGCGACTCGGCAAATGAAGGACGTGCATCCGCCTCCCGGCTTCTTCTCTCTTTTCCCCCCTCGGGGGAGCTCCTGCTCTCTCTCCGGTGCTCCCGCCTCCCTCGTCCCACTTTCCGTCGGCCGCCCCCGTGCCCCACGACGTTTTTCGACGGATTTTCGAGATGGACCCGGGCGTTAGGAAGAAGATACCTCGTGCGTCGTTCGTCACCGGCTCCCCCGGGAAATACGATGAAGCTAAGGTCGATTCGCTCGCAGCAATCGCGCTGGGCGAAGGTGCGCCGGCGACGGAATTACGCATTTGCCCTCGATGGCCGAACGCGCACGCGCGACCCACGACTCTACGTAAGTCGCCTTGGCTTCTTGATTATCGAATTTTTGGGCGGCGAATGTTTTTCTTGGATGGCGCTGGCAGACTACGTTTTATCTTATTTCATCTTATTCGCTCCGCGCATTTCCTTGTTTTTATAAATATTTTCAATGAAAAATATAAATAGTTACCGTATGCATTAAAAAAAAATGTCTAAACTTGAAGAAAAATCTTCTAGACTTTTCTTAGAACACCACACCTGTGTCTTAAATCCTGATAGACTAGCTTAAATTGTCAGGCTCTTGTGCTTTTTATTACAGTTAGTTTATTCTTAGACTAACTTTTTTTATACGGGATCACTAATAGAAAATTCCTGCGTGATAAGCCCGCCCACCTCTGCATCAGCAATTTTTTTCATCAGTCACCAATACAATCAAGCGCACTGTAATATCGTATCTCTAACGAGTGTTCATGATTTATGAGAACTTCCTGGTCCGTCGGGCGGCCCTTCTATCTAATAAAGCCCGGTGAGCGCGTAAACAGTATTATGCCGTACGGAGCTTTGTCATGCCACGCGCGCGCGCGGAAAAAAAAGAGGGCGACAGCAAAAATACGTAGGAAGAAACGAAGGTATACGCGTTCCAATAAAATCCGTGCGGCCTAACGGCGGCGTTCTCCTGTTATTACGAATCCGCGCGATTTCACGATTCTCGGGGTTGAAAGAAAAAAGAAAGCCGTGGGACGTGTAGCGCCCGACCGACGAAAAATACCGAGAAACCGAGGGACTTTTCTCGTATTAGAAAATCGCGGGTAGCCGGGGCTCTCGGTACCTGAGTGCGCGCAATACTCGCGGACGGTCTCTCGGGCGAATATCGGGAAGCGGAGGGTACGCGGAGTCAGCAGATAGAGAGCAGCTCCCGACAATTTATCCAAACGTGATCTAGCCCCGAAATACGAAAATTGCTACGTGGCTGGAGTCGGCCGGGGGAGGATGAGGAGGAGAAAACCGAGGCGAGGTCACGACGCGGATGTATTGGGAGGATATTTTATACTTGGCTCCTAGATAAATTCGAATCAAAATGTATTCCGCTGCAAGGACTGCGCGGGTTACTTTTTATACTTCCCAACGGCCGGGCATTGTAACTGCCTTCAACTTCACTTTGTTATTCAAGTGTACGCCGGATTTGCCCGGATCGATATTTTCCGATATCATCGTTTTTTACGATCATCGAGCTTTTATGCCTGCATTCGTTTTAAAAGTATTCCGCGGGAAAACAAAAATACCCTCGTAAAAATATTTAAAACAAACTCATCAGTCGAAAACTCGTGTCTTATGTGGAGCGCGCTAAGCAGCGAGCGGAAACTAGCGAGGAGCCCGCCGTTCAATCGAGCGATAAATAAAAAAAAAAGCTGGCACAAACGCGGCGGACTTCTAATTTACGCGCAAAACCGAGTTAAATACAATGTTTAAGAGTTAAAGTCCAAACACGAGCGGGAACGTGCGCGGCGGGCAAACGAGCGCGCGCGCGCGGCTCACCGTATAGTGGCGCGTTCTGTTTTTCAGGTATAATAACTTCCGGCCGGGTAGCGCCGCGAGGGCTTCTCTCTCGAGTCGAAGCTACGAGCGCGTTTCGCGGTCAGCTTGCCGCGGACTCTCTTTGACGCTGTGCAATTATTCGAGGAAGGGCGCTAGCTTTCAAGCTCGCCTCATTGATTCCCGCCGCGGCGCGCGTCACGAATCGCCCCGGAGAAAAAAAACAAGAACGATTTTACGGTGGGCACTTGTAACTCGTTCGCGAATTTCGTTTCATTACGCGGGGCGCGATAGCTAATTTATCGAGCGTTAAATAATTCATCCCGAGCGAGTTCATTAGAGAGCGCGCGTATGGGGTTCAACGCTCGAGCGACGGGGAACGGATCGGCCCGCTTTAATTCGCTCATTTTCGGCGGATTAAGTTAAAAAGTTTCGGAGAGAATTATTTTTCGACAAAGTGTATATACGTGCGGATTCGAAATTTTTTCCTTCCATTCCCCCGTCGGGTGTAGTTTCTCTTTTTTTTCGAGCTTGGGGGACGCTTCCCCCTTGATGCGCCAAGATAAAACGCAGCGCTCGCCAGCCGTCGGACGCCGAGCTGTACAAAATGTCGGGTAAGGAGCGCCGCGTGGAGCCTTCGGCTTTAATATTAGATCTTCGAACTCGTCAAAAATATCGATTGGATTTTTTTGTTTCATAATTAAAATTTATCTCTAGAAAGCAACCGTAAATTTACATCAGAACGATGTTTACACGTTTGACTATTAAGCTAAACGAAGCTCGCCATCGCATCAGAGCCGAGCGATCAGCAGTATTTCCGTCTAAGAAGCCGCGCATTTCTTCTTTTTTTCCCTCTCTCGTTTCTACGCAGCAACGCCTAAGTAAAAATGGTCGTTCGCAGTGTTTTGCGTATAATGCGCACATTCGTAATCAAGCTCGGCGTTATCCGCTTACATCGGCATTTTTTTCGTTTATCATTCGATACCGGGTACTGCATCATTCATAGGCCAGAGCGAGCCTTTCGATTTCTTCCTCGCGTAAGCGTTAAGCTGCGCGCGCTCATCACGCAGACTGCCGTATCAGCATTCCGCGCTGTACGCGCGCGCGACGACGACGACGAAGAGCCAAAATCTATAAAGTCGCGCGTAAACCGAAGCGAGAAAGGCGGGAGTACGTCGGGGGACAGCTCGGTGGGACAAATGGGCTCGCAAGGGTTGCCGCGTGAAGCGATCGCGTGCGAGGGCCGCGCGGCGCCTTTAACGCGCGCGTAACCTGCCAATAAATGTGTTCGCGCCCAACAATTAGCGGTCCGGCGCGCGTCCGACGCGCCGCGGTAATAAAGCTATGATCGTGCTTTACGAGGCAGTATATAACCCAGCGGCGAAGAAGCCACCACCGCCGCGTTTACTACTTGCCACTCTTTGACGGGCGAACGTCTCGCGGTGCCGCTGTTTTTCCATTGTAAATTCTTGAAAAGGCACCTCGTGCGTCGCGCGCCTGATTAACTGTTTTTCCGGGAAAATTATCAATTTCTTTTTATTTCAAAATGTGGCTGAAGCGCTGTGTATCTTTCTTGACGTTTGAAGTAAAGAATGAGATAAAGTCATTACCGAGATGATTACACAATGTGTAGTTTACTTCATACTAAATTTTCATGGTTGAGATTTTTCCATTATTATAATACACGTTGATTTTTTAGAATATTCTCATGTCAGAAGTGTGAAGGAAAACTTCGAGGGAATGGAAATCGAAGAATAAGAAACGGTGGGAACTTCAAAGTTAGAAGGAGTTTCTAACGCCCTTTAGCGTCTTTCACTTCCAAAAAGAACTTCAGGCGTCAATCATCGACTAATTTAGTACGAAAAAAAAACGAAAGTCAAACAAATTTATCCTGAAATATGAGCGTGAAAATACACTGTTTCATAATGAAACCGCTTTCTAGAATCAACCCAACCGCCCCCCAAGAAAACGGAAAAGCGCTCGAGCGCGTCCGGCCGAATTTCGGCGAGCATTAACCTCCCGCAGCCTCACGCCACGTGTTTATTGCGACAAAGAACACTTTGTCTCCGGGTATACCGAGAGAGCGATACATAGTAAATCTTTTTGAGCTCGCGCGAGCAGCCGTCGTCGCGCACGCCGGGGCCCACTCGCGCGCGTCCGACGGAAGGCGCGCGCGCGATTGGGCCGTTGCGGTCGAGCACTTTGATGTGCTGCTCGGCCATTATTCGGTCTCGAGAAAGCTGCGACGAGAACCTCTCCACGCTTTCCATAATTTTCGCCGCTCGGCCTAACGGTCGAGCTTTCCGACGGACGCCCGGGATGAAATCGTAAATTTTGACAGTAACCAGAGCAGAGGTCCCGTCGCCTTGACAAGCCGAGAACAGGCGTGAAACAATTTTATTCATTATTTCATTTCTGTGGCGAGGTGACAACGGGAGGTGGTCTCTTTCGGCGATCCGATTTCACGCCTGGAAAGTGGGGCTTTGCATTTAATTTTTTGAATTTTAAATTAGAAGCGTTAGAATTTCACCGCGGTGGTCGGTATTTTCTATTGATTGAGGAATTTTCTTTTGTCCAGAAAACATGCCTTTGGGGGTGATTTTTTAAATTTTTTATGGAAAGCATAAGGTAATAAGTGTAAAAATAAATAATTTGTTACAAATGTTTTAGGTACCACCAGGGGAGCTCGAAAAGTCCAACATAAAAATGGAGGTGGAGTGAGTACCGCCTGATGTACGTACAATTTCTGGTAAACAAGACTTCTTTTCTCACTTTTTCACTTAATTATTGCATCTAATTTTGCAATAAATTAACCACAATCGATTTTTTATTATTTAAATACAATAAGAAATATTCAACGGAAAATGAAAATGCTTTGACATTCTGGTCGAAATCCAACGACTGTCCAGATAACGTCTCAATCAAGAAAAGTAAGCTTCGAACCGAATCAAAATCTTCACTAATCAGATATGCGATATTTTTAGGGGATCTCCAGAGCAAAATCGCAGGCGATACATAATGAAAGTTACGGCTGCATGGACAAAGAGGAGAAGAACCGTCCTACGGGCGGTGAAAGCAACTGGATTGGAGTTTTTGCCTCGACCTCCCGTCGCGACGAATTCCTTCGGGCCAATGGAATTCGAAAAATGACAATACCACCTCGACCGGCTCCTTCTGCCGTCGGCCAGCCCAGCCCAGCTCTTGCTCGCTCTCTCTTTCTCCGTCTTCGTCGGACTAGTGCTACGCCCATTGACTCACCTACACCGAGACAGCGCTCAGTGCGGATGCCCCCGGACCGCCGACCAAGACGAGAAACCGTATATTCCTCTTACCTCACGCTTGTCATTTTTTTTCTTATACGCGCGCAGCCTCGATTTTCCATGTCCATCAGTAGAGACGAACTCATTGCGAATAAGCGAGCGAAGCTCGAACGGCCACCCGTACTCTCCCTTCCTCTCTCTCCCTTTTTTCCTTCCTCCCGGGATTATGCGGACCGGGGCGCATACATACAAATGGCAGGAGCCCGCGCGCCGGCTTAGCCGCGCGCGTTCAAGCCAATCGTGCGTGGCGGGAATAAATGAGCGAGCCCGGGGAGTATCGAATCCACTCAAGGCGCGAGCCAGGCGGAATTGCCCGGGGTATCGGGCGCGCTCGGGAGATTTGGCGACCGTGGCGAAACATTTTTAGCGCTCGGGATGAAGGAAAAGGCCGCCGGCCGATATTGCCACCGGTGGTGTGTGCAGGCGGACCAGAGTGCCGCTGCGTAATTGAATATTTTCAATAAAAGCACCCGGCGCGCCGAGAGAGTCGTGTGCTCCTCGCAAATTGCCGACTTTCGGCCGGGATATATTTCGGTGCCGGGGGGAGGCTCTTTTGCCTCGCGTAATTGCGTGCTCGCTCCGAGCTTGTGCGGTACACGTCGTATCACAATCTGTGGGAATATTCGTTACGAGGACTGGCCGGCCGATGTTTTATGTATTTACGTCGCACGCCGGCTAGTAAAGAAATCCAATCACAGAGGGAAATGTTATTAGTGAAGTTGATATGCCCTTTCGGTGAGTGTGTAAACCGTTCGTATAAATGTCCAGTTGCGTAATCTGTTATTTACTACTGTACATTAGGATGTAAGAAAAAAAACAAATGGATTTGTTGAAGAAATTTGAATTCGTACCTATATGTAAAATTCCTCAACGATTCTTGATTTTCTTGATTTTGCGTTTTTACAGCAGCAATCCTCCTAGATTGATGAAATAAAGACTTATGAAAACCCTCCCCTTTTCCTGCAGCAAATTTAGTAAGAAAAAAAAATAAAACTAAATTCAGCTCACGTAAACATTCAAAAAGGACCCTTATTAAACTACGTTACCCTTTCTTCTGTTTATTTCTTTGGTGTAACTATATTTTTTTTCTATTTTTCCCCGAAATAAACAGAAAAACACGTCTCTAAAGTGAAAGAGGCAGGGAACTCTAAAACTCAAGCTTCTCTTATACATCTAAATAGAAAATCTCAACAGAAAATCCCGAGTTTTCACTTTACTCGCGAGATTTTTTATTTGTTTTCCTTTTCCCGCGGGCGCGGATCCCGGCGAATTCACGAAATGGTCGAGCGGAGAGACTGAAAATAGCGCGGGGGCCACTCCTCGTTCCTAATACAAAGTCTCGTCTTTACGAGAAAGAAAGGCGGCATCGCATCTCCATGAGTAAGTGAACGGCTAAGCGCAACGGCGGCGGCGGCGGCGGCAGTGGTGGTTTCGAATTCCCGGCTCGACTTGCTCTCTTTGTGGCGGGGGCCTTATTGGCGCAAACATGAGTTAGAGCAATGCCGCTGCCCGAAAGGGAGAAAAAAGAAGGAATAAGTATAAAAGTTTGCAGACGCGCGGTGAACGCCTTGCCTTCCAGCCACTGAATAACTTGATATCTCCAAGCGCGCCAGGATTGAGTTTCTCTCTCGCTCTCATTTGCTCTCCTCTGTTCCTTGATTCGCCAATAAGTCTGGGAATATATTGGGAAAAATATAAAGTATCCGTAATGCGACATTGCCACCGGGTCCGGGAGGGAAAAAATTACGTTTCATAAAATTCCAGATGAAGTGCAAGACTTTTGGTAATGAGTTAATGAATAAATCAGCGTGATGCGGTTTATCCTTTTTGCTTTCTCTTCTGCCACCGAAATTTGCATAATGCAGACGGTAAAGCTGCAGTAAAAAAATGCAGCGTAAGTCGAGTGATATAATGTATCAATTTAGGAAAATTAAAAATTTTTTTTATACGTTTGAAAAAGGCCGCTACGGCCTCCCGTTAATATTTAATTTATTTTTTAACGTTTCATTTTTGCCGATTATCGTCACCATTTCAAATTGAAATATATTCTTTTGGTTTAAAGTAATGAATATTGATTAACAAAATAAGGAAAAATAAGTTTTGAAATGCAGAGGAATTAATTCTTTTCCCGCGACAATAAATCGATTAACAGAGGTTGCACTTAAAAATGGTCCCTTAACGGTGTAGTACTGTGACCATACACCTTTATGGCGTCGGTAAATGGGTTAATGTTTCGCACCAACAGGTGGCTGCTTCTGCCATTCGACTCTGAGTTTACGAGCTAACTACGACTTTGAATACTGAATCGCTCAAATCTTTTATTTCTATATTTTGAGTAAGTTTTAACTTCTCCATTTTTTGAACCTTTATTAAAAAAGCCACGCCCTTTTCAATAATATAATCAATAAGAACTTCAATGTTTTACCATTTTTTTTTCTGTAATTTTCAAACGAAAATATTTTAAGACATAAATAGATTTCCGAATTAAGTACTACAAGTATATTTTATTTGTTGTGAAAGACAATTTTATACTTTTGCAGTAGCATTATATAAACCATGTATTTGCATGTATGTTATTTTAACTTCATGTACCTTGAAGGTAAGTAAGTGATAATTTCAATTTAATTGACTTTTACGTTTGCTTATTTGAAATGTTCTTACGGTTATTATAAAAACTAAAGATAACACAAAGTATAAGAATTTCAAAAACTTATAAAACGCTTTTTTTCGCGTACTAATTTTAAACCTATCTTTGAAGATAATATTAAAGAAATTTATGTATCAATTTATTATTTAACATTTATACAAGATTTTAATTGGAATAAAAAAAGGTTACCTCCCTAGAAGTTGAAATTAAGAATGTAAATTTAATGTTAATAAGAGTCCAAAACATTAAGGCACAGGAAAATTAAAATTTATCTCTCCCTTCCACTCAACGATCCATCGAAATTATTTCACAAGAAGTTCGCTCTACGCCTCGTGCAAGAATCCGCGATTTGTATACCGCGATCGATGTACTTTGAATATAAACGTCTCGAGAAAAGGAGGCTTATTTAAACCGATACGCGAGCGACCAATCGCAGGCCTTGAAAAATCTCCTTCCTCGATCGAAAAATTTTCGTTTGCATGTGCGCTCTCCCGCGTCGGTGTATATCTAACATATCCTCATTTGCATAGGCACACACGCTAGTACACACCAGCGTACGCGCGCGCAATGTGAGCAGCAAGTCACGCATGCCCGCCGCGGCAAATTGCAATCGCGTCGACATCGCCTCCTTCAATCGCATCGAGGTCCGAATATCCCGACCTCTCCCCTTCCTCCTGCGCAATAGTGTGCGCGCGACCGATCGGTGCAAGCGCAGATCCGCACTGGCGATACGCACGCACGCAGCGCGGGCCAATTTCGAGCGACGAGTATCCGCGCGCGGGGGCATAATTTAGCCGGGCGCTATTTTCGATCCGACGGCCGGCGAGAGAGCGAGGCGGGCGGTCCCTCTCCTCTCCCTCGAGCGCGAAATTCGACGATTATCGCAGCGGCATCTGTATGACGGCCATTGAAATAGGTCGTAGAGGGCCGTGCGTAGCCGCTTGACTGGGCCGCCACCGCCGGTCCATTCCGCTAACGGTAACGAGCTGCTCCCGGGTTCGAGTCTCGGCTAAAAGCGCGACGAGGGATCTCTCCGCGGCGGGCGCGCCGAGGTGCGTGCGCACCCGACAGCGGCACCTTCCTCCCCTCTCCTCGTCGCGGGCTACCAGGCGTGGCGCGGCGCTTCCCCTCGGCGCGTACCTCCCCTCCATCGAGTATCGCCTCCCACCCCTGCCCGACCCTCCCTCGGCGGAGGTGAGTCGACCGGTTACACGCGCACGCGCATACCAGCGCACCCAAGTTGGTGTGCGAGAAGGACCGATGCGCCCGTCTCGCTCGCGCGCCAAACAGGTTTGGGGATATCCTTTTCTAGCTGACGTTTAATGAGAGGCGCGAGCGCATGCGTCGATCGAGAGAGATGGAGAGACTGGAATTCAATGACATTCCACACGCGATGGAAAAGAACGCAGGTGGATGAAGGGGAGGAAAGAAAATATAGCCACACATACGGATACAGATAAGAAGGAAGAAAAAATGAGATAGTGGAAGAATGCTTCCTTCATCCTCTGCTTTCTTGAGCCACCCTTATTTTTTTGATTTTCCCGCGACTTAAAGTTTCGGAGCTTTGCCCTTTACTATTTTAGTTCGTCTTCCTTCTACAATCTATAACGCCTAACTCTTGATTATATACTTACTAAAGAAATGCACTCGGAGATAAAACAATTCGAGAAAACTCTCCCAGAAGCTTGCAACACATTGATGCTTTAAAAAAAAACTGAATATCTGATCGTGATATTAGATTGGATAGAAATGTATAAAGTAGAGTACTTTTTCAAATTGATGTAGTAGAATCATCTTCTACAACTTTGAAACTAAAATATTATATTATACAATAAAAATTAGAAAAAAACTGTGAAATAGTTTACCTAATCAAGAGTAAAATTATAAGGTAATTTAATAACTTACTTCTGGAGTACTAAAACATAAATTAATGGTTAAGTTACATACTTTGCAAGTCATCAAGAAATTTTAACGAGGTAGTAGTGAAAAGTAATTACACAAAAAACGAGGAAATGTGATTATTTAAAAAAGCATCTTTCAGAGCCCCCAATGGATCGTTTAGGAAAGAGAAAGTATTTTTTCAGAGCCATCAACAGAGGAGACTGCCAGCCGGTAACCACCTTGCTAGAACCAGGATTCTTTATTACCGACCAGGAAGATCGATTCCCGCGCATACACGAAGAGAGGTGTCTCCCTTCTCTTGTTCAACATTTTTATTAAAGTAATCTTAAGCTCTTTTTGTTAATACAAAATAAGATTTAATTTAGAAATTGATTTTTTAGTAATTGAATGGAACATTGTAAGATAAATTTAATGCAATATAAATATATTGTAAAGACAAGATTATTTTATTTTTTGTAGTTGATGAAATACACATCTTTATATAACGGGTTTCTTTAATAAATAATAAAATCTAAACTTATGCAAATGCTGCGTGGTAAGTGTATATCTTATAATAATCAATACCAATTGCCAGTCAAATAAAGATTAGTACGTTTCGAATGACAAGTTGATGATAGTTGTAAAAAAATAATAATCTTAAACGATATTAAGATTTGTTAATCTAATGTTGAAAAGATTACCATTTAAACTTAATTGTGCCTTAATGAAATAGTTCGATTAAAAGTGAATTATGTAAATTATTAGAGGAAAATATAATTTTTATTTGAAATTATGAATGAATAAGATATTTTAAAAATGTATTAAAAATGCATAAGAAATCATAAGAATATATATAATTTAGTCATCTGCTATATACCGTTAAAAGCAATTCTTGTAATTATAACCAAATATCATTTCTATGATTTTATTACTGTAACGATTGGGCGTTTTACACATGGGAAATATACTTCTATATTTATTAGTTCTATATTTATTAATCAATTTCACAAAATAATTCGTTTTCCTATTTCCTCATGATTGCAAAGCATATTATTCCCATATTTTTCCTACAAAAATTTAAATGATAAAAATTAATAATCAAAACCAAATTAAAAAAAATTTGGATATTCATTCAACATTTACATTTTCTTTCGATGGATGAGCATTATTCTGGAATTCAATTAATAAATCTTATCAGGCTATTGATAAATATTGTCGTAAAATCAATTCTCGTCTTTTAAAATGTAAATTATCGTATTTCATTTAACCATTTCTTGAAAATACACGTGATTTTATTTATTAAAGATCTTTATGCGATTAAAGTACATCTAAATATCTAATTACAACTCTTGATTGTTCGAAATTTAAACAAATATAAAATATATAAGATTCTTTTCCTACGAAGAATCATATAATAGGAAAACATCTAGAAGTCAAAATGTCAAGAAAAATATTTAATACAAAGTAAAGTAAATGACCCAAACACGTGTTCCCTTTCTATGAAGAATGTATGGTGGGTCAAAGTGTGTTGTTCAGAATACTATATTGACGTTATTTACGAGGGTGAAAAAGTAGGCTGAAACTCTCGTGAAAAATTTGTCTTCATCTGCCTGCCTTCGAATATATAAGTTCTCGAAAAAAAAGTAACGAGAACAAGATACGTAGGAGGGTATATAGTCTAAAGTGTAGGTGGAGTACTAATATTAATGAGAAACCGTATAAAAACATTTTTTCAATATTGCTTAAAATAATTTAAACATTTTACAGAATAGCTGATGATTTACAATGCAATTTTCTGCAACAATAATAAAAGTTTAATCAGTTAAAATTAATTCATCAACTAATTTTCCTCCAAAATATTACATTGTTATTTTACACTCTACGAAAAAGTTAAATATTTTTTCTAAGTTCTCCCAGTGGCAATACAAAAGTATTTAAAAATACACTTTAAGGCTTTCTTCGTGTTTCCTGTTATTTTTTTCTAATCCATTTGAGCCAACACCATTTTTCCGTCTCAGGCACATCCCTCGACTCTGCGACAACGCCCCAAATAGGTTTCCTTTTCTCGATACTGGCCGGTCAGTCACGTAAGCCGAGCACCGCCATTGGATCTTGGGAAAAATATCTTTCGGCACGATAGAGAAAAGTTCTCAAAGTGCCGCAGCCCATCGGCCAGCAACTTCGTTTGATGTATACGGACCATAGCAATTTGTAATATATGAAACACTTTAATCAAGCTTGGCGAATATTTATGGCCGGCTTACAGAGTAGCAGCCAGCGAGAAAAAAAACTTTTGTTACACCCAAGGCGGATGTATTTTTCTCTCGCTATAGAATTTCGCTCAAGACGTATAACTTATATCAACCGTTTGTTCAGGACACACTTTTTTAAAGGCAAAGTCATCGTAGACTGCAGGAGAGCGTCTTACATTTTTTATTTGCGACGCGTAAGAGGTAACTCTGAGTCACGAAAATCTTTATGCAGCCGTAGAAAAAAAATGTACAATAATTTTGATAGTACAATAAGTAAAATAATATATGTTATTTATAAATTTTCATCGCAGAACATGAAACCATTTTTTTATCGATTAAACATAAAATCATCGAATGTACAGTATTACATTAAAAATCACACAGCACGTCGTAAATTATTCGAGCACACTGTAAATATAAATCAACGTAACTTAACTAACATCATATCTTGTCTCTACTTTAGCGGAGTATTCTGTAACAGACTAATCCACGTGTAGTCTAATTCAATTTTTTTGAACATAATAAATTATCCCCGCAGCTTTATTGTCTCCTCGTAAAATTTAAATTCTGATTTACGTCCCCAGCGGCTAGTAGGCATGAGGCGTCGAACGAATTTGCACGAAAAAATTTAATGTCAGTTCTATCATTACGTAAACGGCATGTAAGTCGTAAGCGGTTATTAAGAATCTCGAGCACGGAGGCTTGAGATCTTCCGGCCGCGAGAGATCTGGGACCGCGATGCGGCGGGACAGCACATCACAACGCCGACCACCGACGTTTACTGCGAGCACCCTTTAAAGGCACATCATGCACTTTTATGGGCCGGCGATTATTGTCTAAACTGTCGGAGAAGGTTACACGCGGTGGTTAACACGCGTCTTTCGATAAAGATTTTATTATATCAATCTTATCGTGTACGATATAAATAACATTTTTCCTTAAAAAAATACGATTTAAATGAGATTAGAGCTGTTTTGCAATTACGTGCGATTTATTATGTAGTTCAATGTTACAGGGAAAATTACTGAGGAAGTTGTGAAGAAAAAAGTGGCTAAAGAAAACATCCGGAGGAAAAAAAATTGCAAAATAAACTGTTTCCTTCGAGTCTACCGACATATCGACTAGGTTTCTGTGCCGGTAACGTGACTGCTAACAAAAAATGCTCGGACGTAGTTACGTAAGTATAATCTGCAGCTTTTTGTTTAGCCCGTCAAGATAAGCCTTGCGAACCGTCACGAAGGCTGAGCAAGTGTCGACACAGCCTACCCGTTCGAGACTTAATAATTTTCTCTCATTGCCTTTCAAGTATTTATGAAATATCACGATTTCTCATTTTAAAAATAAACTAACATTATAAACTAATGATTCGATAATTATGGCAAAAGAAAAATAATTAGAAACAAAATTATGGCAATGCGTGACTGTAATTATGGAATATTTTCTGATGAAACGATATTAATTTTCATAAAATTACATTGCAACAGTATTTTAAATTAAACAAATTTCGTTCTACGTGCACGAGCGTAAAATAATATTTGCGCAGACTGAAAAACCTCAAGCGCGGGAGAGAAGTACTGTTAAGGTTCCTTTTGTCTCGAGTCTCCCGACGCCTTTACAGCCTCCACGACTGAAAAACTAGCTCGGACGGCCGCAACCCGTTACCTGCGTTTTTTTTTCACGCCGTTTCCCGATACGCCGATCGAGAAACACGAGCAAAAAAAACGGGCCCTTCTGCACCGCAGATGGACTGCGGCGGCGTCGAGCCGGCGGACAGATCTCGGAAGGATGGCCAGTGGGCACCGTTAGTTTAAAAAAAAAAGGGTTGCGGCTGCTTCCTTCAACAAGACTTCTGTAATGCAAAGTTCCCTTCCCAAAAATCACTAGTCTTCGAACCTCCAAACCCGCACCATCGGGCTCCGCGTTGCTACTGTGCGCTCAACTTTTTTTAAATAACAATTATAACGTTTGTCGAAAAATCTGCGTATTCGAGTGATTTTTTTTTTGTGTAACAAATAAAATTTATATGGTGATCGACAAGTGAAGTGCTCTTGACAGTGATACACTATGTGCAAAGTTGAAATAAAATGTAATTTTCCCCAACGCGCGATAATGGTGACATTACGGCAGTTTAAACGCGACTCTTTATGCGCGATAAAGATCTCTTTTTATCGGATTTTACGATGATGCGATAAATCATCCCGGCGAGTTTTAGTGCCACTGAAGGATCGCGCGTCGAACAATTATTGCCGAGAAAAAGTGTTTCAGCGATGCGAAGCCCCGAGATGAGCGTTCGACGCATCGCGGATCCGTTTACCGGGCGCGCGAATAATTTCCACATCGTTGACATCTGGATGCTCGGGCGCGCGACTCACTTAAGATTCTACGGCGCGACGACAATGTTGCTATAGAGGAGTCTGCGGCTTTTCGCCGGCAATCGCTTACCGGCATTATCATAATCTGGCCATCGCTGCCTACGTCATTTGAGCGCGACAAGTGCGGTCCCTTGCCACGGGGGTATAATGTACCGAGTACTTTTCTTGTGATTTGAACTTGAAAAATCTTTCGTCACTTATAATCTACAGGCTAGTTTGATGCTTAATAATCAGGAATTGTTAGTGAAAATAAAATTAATGTACGTTTATGTTTGAAAAACAATGATAACTCAGTTTCGTCTACCTAATAAGTTTTACGATGCTGTTTTTAAAGTAAAATTTTAGCTCAGTATGTATAGATAATGTTTAGTTAACAGATAAGTCAGTTATTTACGTTTTTAAACAAATCAGTTAAATAAATGCACTATTTACGATAGTAGTTGCTTTAAAGGCTTTTTAATGTATTTATAGTCGCGATCCGACGGACTCCCCGTATTCCATTTCTAATTCAGTCACAATTAACAGCTAATTTATAAAGTTTATTTAATCATTTAAATATTGTTTAAAATATGGATTTTATGCTTAATTTGTCTGCAAGAAATATACAGTGGAATCAATCATAATAGATCTTTAACTATAAAGAAAAAAATTAATTTTAGAATCGCATTCACGATAAAATTTATGAAATGAAAAAGTTGAGTTTTTTAACATTAAATGAAAAAAATTATGTGCAAAATAACTTTGAGAACATTGTCACGATTATTTTTTTAATTTTCAATAATTATTGCATCAAAAAGTTTATTAATCTCTTTGAAAAATCACGATATTAATCTTGATAAGTCTGTGCGGTCCGTCGCATCAAGCGCCCCACAGTGCACTTTAATTTTTTTTATAGTCAATCAAAATTCCAAAAAAATATTATACATTTGATATAAACAGTACAAGAAATGCCTCAAAAATGAGAGAGCCATAAAAATTAATTAATTCATATAAAGAATCTCAGTCAATCTCCTTTCATTAATTTTTTTTAAAAAAAAGCCTTTAAGCAACACAAAATGTCAACGTATGAAGCAACTTAATACGGGAGGCTTAACCGCATTGCATTAACTTATTTTGAAACGAATTAACGAATCGCCTCGGCATTCCCAAATGAAATAATAAAGATAACAAATCAATGGCCGTTGGACGTTTTTCCAAAAAATAATGCACCTCCTTTCCGGGCGATGAATTTTTAAATCCTCTCAAAAAGCTGTCCTCGTTTACAAGCTCCGCAGCCACCGATCGTTTCTATATATCATCGCGAATAAATGAAAACAAACAACAAAAAGGCGTAAAATAAAACGGGCGAGGGCGGGGAGGAATTCGCGTTCTCGTTTCCCCGGTGGAACGAGGCAGCCCGGCGGCGCTAATCATGGACTGCTCTCGGAGCGCTCATCATCGGGCGCCCCATCACATCCGCGTGCGCTTCGAAGGCTTCATCAATTTTTCATGAGAGTCCTCGTATCTCCTCGAGCGGCAGCGCCTCTCATCCAGGCTGCACATTTCGCGCGCGCACACACCCATGCTATCCGCTAATTGATGAGAGAGAGGAAGAGAGAAAGAGGAGGAGGTTGTCCTCCTCTCGCGCGTGCACAGGCACTTCGTGGCTGGCCGGCGTTATCGAGCCCCGTAGTGGCAAGGGCTGTTATCGTTAATCAGCTGACGCGCCGGTCAGATAAGCGCATTATAAGGCCGGCGCGGAGAACTCGCTCTATCTCTTATAAGAAGCGGCTCGGCAGTAATAGTATGGAGTCACGGAGAGGCGAGGAAGAAGGGGAGCGGAGAGTCGATGGGGGTCGCCCGCACGAATCCCAGACGGGCGCCGATTGGAGGGGAGCCCCTCTCGCACACTCGTACATATCGACCCAAGGGAGAGAGAGACGGGAGCAGCCTCGAACATGGCGCGACGTGCGCGCACACTCGAATGTATCCCCGAGCGAGGGAGCGAGAAAGAGAGAGACGGACTCGTCCTTCGAGGCACACCGAGCGACTATACGGGCTCGCCGCCGCCGCCGGCGGACGAATGAGATACAGACGCGACGATGGCGGCGCCGTCGGATACGTTTGTGTATGTGGAGGAAAGCCGATCGCCCGGACTTCTTAACTCGACCTCGACTCCGGGAATTCGAGGATGACGACGTCGAGGAGATGCGCTAACTACGGGTATCGATGATCCAGCGGTTAGATGCGTACTCCGAGAAACATTTTGAGTGCTTTGAAAGGCTGAAACGCGACTGTAGGTATTTCTCCGGAGATAATAATTCACTTCTTTACTTTTCTCATTTGGAGGATTAAAGTAGAAGTGTTTGAATATACGGGACTTTCTCGTTTTCTTCCGCAAATCTGTGAGTTTATTGAATGCTTTATTTTAATGGAGTCAACTCTGTTTCTATTTTTTTTATTTTCTGCTAATTATATTAAAAGAATTCACGCGACGTGTAAAGGAAAATCATTGAAATGAATTCAAGGTATCATCAGCAAAGCTTGCGATAGCAAACCATTGGACAGTTTATACCATTCGCCGAGTACTTTTCCGGTTGGTTTAAGTTTTATGACCAAAAATAAATTAAAATTAAATTTCAAAATTCAAAAATATTTCTTATCGTGCCTGAGAATTTTTAATCTACTTTTTCCACGCCTTCGACGTTAATTGGATAGACTGGATGGAGAATTTCCCTCGCTCTCTGAGAAAAAAAACCGAATCAATTTCCTAAGCGAAAAACGCGTGCGCAGCATTCCTCGCGAACGCCCAGTACTTTCATCGTGGATATTGGAAGAAGCTCATCTATAAGTGGTAAATTTTGCCAGCAACTCCGGGCGCTATCGGTAAAATACTTTTTCCATATCGCGCCCCGTCGAGTCTTCCGGCAATTTATGCTCTCGAAATTTTTGCTTATCCAATCGAGAAAAAGGCGGGCGAGCGGAGAATCCCTGGTAGAGCTCCTAAAAGTTAGTGCGGAGCGGAATGAAACTGTCCGACGGCCGGCGATGCCGCGCTTCTCTCGCGTCACGCATCGCGAGCGAGCAGCGCTACTCTCTCCCTCTCGTTCATCCCGCCTCCGCGACGACGCTTTGACTTTATGAAGTTCGTTGTCTTCCGTTTGCCTCCGTCCGCGACTTTATGATGGTTTCTATTAGAGGGCAACGATCCACAAAATTGCAACGTCTCCCGTGACCGGCTCTCGTTCTCCTTTCATTTTGCCCGGTATTGTTCTCTCCGGCGACGAGGACGAGCAGCCCGGAGCTCCGTCCTTTTTCTCGGAGATTCCGGGACCGTCGTCCAATCCCGCTTTTCCAGCGCGAGGCTCGCGCGCTCTCGCCTCCTCTTCCTCGTCTTCGCTCCTTCCACGGCGGAGTGTATTAGATTGGCTCCGAGATACGTGACCTCGCTCGAGAATCGACCTCATTCCCTACAACTCTCCGCCGACCCTTTTCCCAGATATATATACACCACCGGGGCTCGCCTCGCCTCCTGCCAATCTAACGTTTCTCCTCGACTCTCCTTTCCTCTCTTCTCTTTTTTTTCGCATGGGATCGTTTTTCCTCCGCCCGCTCCTCCCGTACATACTACCGCTACTCGTCATCGACGATCCGGACGGTTACCTTCCTTACTCTTTTTTTTTCGTCTTCTGGAAGCGCCACTTTACCGTGCGCCATTTTATAAGAGTTTTTTTTTACGTTTCATAGAGCTTATGCGAGCCGAGTTCGCTCGCATTTTCCTCCCGCCCATCTTATTTTCGCCAACGCTTCAGAAAAGATGTATGCGCGCGCTTTCCTTTTAGTATTAATAAGGCTTAGAGTTCTTGATTCGGCTCTCCTGGAAAATTTGCTTTTTACGGCGGAGAGCTTCTGTAGCATCCGAAGCGAGCTCGGCTGAATTATAAAATGACTTTGGCCGATGCAGCGCGCAGCACGTGCTTTTCTCCCGCGCTTAATTAATTCAAGTAATTTTATTGTTGACAAATAAAGAAAACACTAAATCACGCGACAATTAATATTGCCGCAAAAATAGAAGATTCTCTCTTCGCGTGGGAAAAATTACAGCGCCGTAAATTCGGTTCGCATGAATAAATTCGATTAATTTAAAAAATCTCATCTCCAGCGTGTCCAAATGTATTCATTATGGTCGCGGAATGACTTCGTTTCGCCGGGCGAAGGACGTCAAAAGAGGGTGGATTTAGAGATTTTCCAGCTGAAGTGAGAGGCGCCTCGCTCGCGGAAGGGAAAAACGAAGTCGGCTGTAAAACTCGAAACTGTCCCGGCGATAGCCGCGCGAACGTCTGCATACATAGTATCGGCAAGTGGGGGGACCACCCCCGGACTGTTGCCCGATTCGTTCATTTCGATTTATCCCGCGCAACGAGCGATTTCTATTCCGCGTCGACGTTTCGTAAAAAAAAAGAAACGCGCGCACGTCATACCGCGGGTTCCACGCGCTGGACCCGTCGCTCGCCTCCGCGCAGTCGGCTTATAGGCGTTATTTTTCCTCGGCGTGATTTATCGCGTTTGATCGTAGGTACTACTACCGGGACGTTTTGTAACTCCGCATTTACGTGCATCGTTATGCAAATGAAGAGATTTAATTTTTTATAATCTCTGAATAATTTATGAAGTTATTAAAACTCATGGGTTTTCTACAAAGTATAAAATCCGTGAGCTTACTAAAGGCACGCGCCTTGGCGGACTGTCAGTTTTGTTACACTTATTTACTCGGGATCTCCGCTGGATTCGCAGCTGCATCTCGAGGAATTTTCAAGAAACTTTTTTTTATCAAAGTTAAACAAATTTTCCAGGCCGAAGGGGAGGAACGAAGTAGTGTACGTTTTATGAATTCGTAAAAAAATAAGGCTGAAAAAATAACGTAAAACTTTAATTCAAATCATAACTTATTCATGGCTACTGCTTTTCCGCCACTCGCATGAGTGCCGCGGTAGTCGCGCATAATTATGCGAACTAATTAAAATACTTTTTTACTCCGGCGCGCAGTCCGTAAAACTTAAAATAACAAAGTGCATCGCGCGCTCCAAAAGAGCCCGGGGGGCAAATTTTCATCGGTCCGCGCGTCCGACTATATCCACCCCCCTCCTTATAAGAGCCTCACCCACACAGTCGGAGAAATAAAATTTTCCCGTACTTTACAAGCGCCGCGCGCACTCTCCCTCCTCTAAGGCTAATTCCACGAGTTTTTAGAACGAAATTCCCGCTTCTAAGTGCTCGGCCCGGGCGAAGTGCTCGCGCAGCGACTCCATCTCCCGGGGTGCCCGGAGATCCGCGCGTACGCGAGGCGGGCGCTTGAAATTCCTACAATTTCGCAACTTCCAACTTTTCATGTCTCCGCGCCGAATCACCCCCGGCGCACCGCTCGGGAAGTTTCCTCGCGCGCTCGTTCCTCCTAATGAGAGCCCGGAGCGTCGACGTCGCCGGGGCTCAACCGCGAAACGACGTCGCTGAGAGAAGGAGCGTCGCGCCCGAGCTATTTCGAGTCGGAATTTCTCCGGCCGATCTTCGCTCGCTCGCCCGCCGACGAATTTTAATTCCTCCTCCACGGATCTTCTTCTTTTTCCCCTCCTCCCCTCCCGCTTCGATGTGTTGTGCGCTCGCTCGACGGTGGCCGGGAGGCGGGGTTAAAGGGAAGATACTTAGAGCCCGCGCGGAGAAACGCGGAACTTTTATAAAGTCTTTAAATAAACTTGAACGATGAGTCGATTAAAGTATACGACGGATATTAAGTGCTAAAGATTATTTTACATGAAGTTAAAGATCGCGCCGCTGTCTTTGAGCGATCAAATTTTACGGCTTGTAATATTTTGGAAGTTAGTTATCCCGCGGGCGATAACTGCTTCGCTATATTAGTTTCGCGTTTGTTCGCACGCGCGCCGAGCTTATTAGAAACGAGGGCGGGAAAATTTTATAGTTGAATAAAAGTCGCGAAATATTTTTACCCTATTCAGCGGGAAATTTCATGCGCTTTCGTAAAAAATTTCATTTCCGAAAAATATAAAAATTTTGTTACCCCAGATCACTGCGCCCCGGGCGAATTTAAAAAATCGTAAAAATTTATTTATACAATTTATCAAGAAAACTATCCGGTAAAGCGGGCAAGGCGTTTCCCGGTGCGGCGCAGGAATTTCGTATAAATAATTTCCCGTCAGCCTCTCGGAGAGAGGAAGCGGCGTTATTCTTGCCGAATAAATACTTCAAAAATAATCAAGATAAAACAAAAACCACATTGACTTCCTCGAATAGCGCTATTCCCGACTCTCTCAATAAATTGTCGGTGCGATGCGTGTGCGCCGCCATCGAAAAACCAACACACGCCCAGGATATTTTTCGTGACTCGCTCACACTCGCGCGCGCGCGTGTAAGCTCGGGGATATTTTCGGAAACTTTGTAACCGAGTCGTTTTGCCCTCCGCCCCCCGGCCAGCATCCGTCTCTCTCTTACACCCGCGAGCTTACGAAATTTACGAGCCCCCGAAGAGTAAGACGGAGCGCGCGTAATTAAGACCCGCGCGCAGAAATGCGCTTCTCTCCTCTCCCCCCGTCGGCTATCGATTATATTAGATTAGTCGATGGAGGCCTCGACGGAGATCGGGACCTCACACCGAGAGCCTTTTTAAGGCCCGCGCATCGCGACGATCGGTAGATGAGGAGGGAGATTGACGAACTTTGTATAATTTATACATTCGTAAAGATTACCGGAGTGGGACAGCACGCGAAATATTAATAAACTACACGCGGACCTTCGGAGTCGCGCGCGCGCGAGTCGGAGAAAATGGCGAATCCGCGATTCGCGCCGCCCCGGCGCTGCGCCGTGAGATAATTCTGGTTTATGTAAATTTTAAGTTTTAAATTTAAATAAGATAGTTTCATAAAATACTTTGAAGTTTCTTATTAAAACATCCTTTTTTCTCTCTCTCGCTGCCGTCGTCCTTCTCTTTTTACGATTATCGCGCGCCGGAGCTTCGTCAAGTCGAAAATATTTTTCGAATTATCTTTTTATTGGGTACGCCGATGCCGTATTTGACTTTTGTTACTACTTTCATAAAACGAACTTTTTCCTTCCCTTACTCCCTTGGTCAAATTAGTTTTCGAACTGTACGAATTTTTTTAAACATTATTTTTTAAGATTTTAATAAAATTTTACAGCTTGGCAAAAATTACAGCCGAGCGCGCATAGCTCGGGTGTACATTTCCCTCTCCATAAATTTTTTAACGCAACCATAATCCGAAACAAGTTGAAAGTTTGTTTAATAAAATTTATTCCCTGCGGCACTAGCGAGTCTCGACGGTTGCGCACTATTTGCTCCTTTGTAATTTACCAACAACCGGTCAGTGATCCTCGCCCGTTGCGCTGCGTACCTTTTTTTTACCAAAAAGACAGTGCGCTTCCATAAAGAAGCCAAGTGTAAGGGTTTCGATATTCGATTCAATTGCTCCGAGAAGAGACAGGACAAAAAAAAGCGTCCCCTTTGACGTCGCGGAGAGGCACATCAGCATCCGGCGGGGGCATAAACAGTCTCGCGCGCTCGCGTTTTTACGCGTCGTCCAGCAACGACGGTAAATACGCGTGTTTATGTCCGCTCCGGCCGCGCCTCCCGTAAAGAGCGAAGGTCGGGGATGTGCGCGCGCGAGCGGCGACTTAATTAAGACGGCGGCACGTCCCCTCGGCCTTTTAATACAAAGTCCGCTCGTCGATTCGTATTTTACGCGCGCCTCCGCGTCGTCGGTCTATCCCACGATCGACGAGAAAAAAAAAGAAAGAAAAACGCGCCGAGTGGGAATCGAGCCGCTCCTCGTAAACTATGTACACTCCCGTGCGACTCCGGCCGCTCATTTTTCTTTTTCTTCGGCGCTTTCTTTTATTCAGCGAGACTCCGCCTCGGAGTTTCGTCGCGAGGCCTCTCTGCCCGACTTTTCCGAAAAACGTCCCTAAGACTTTATACGCGAGCGAGTCCGACGTCGATACGAAGAAGGTATCCGCATAATTTTTGCGCCGGATCTGTTACGCACGTCGCGGATACTGGTTTTCTGCGAAACGAGTTTAGTTGTATTTCACGGAGATCCGGAGTGCGTATTTTACGGATTTTACTTCGGGGGGGCTAATGATTCCATTAAAAAATTCTATGCATTTTTATTATTTTTTTACCGCCATGAATATTCCACGAGCTTTTAATGAGCTTTCGTGATGTATCGATGGCACGCGGAATATCGCGCGAGCGCACGAGATTCATAATTTATCAAATGCGTTTTCCCAAAATCCGTAAATCCGGCGTCGTAAAAAGAGGAAGGTGGAAGCTGTCGAAATTTCTCGCAAGACCCACATAAAGGGAGCCTTCTCTTATTCGCGAGTGTCGCGCCAGTGCGAGGGGAAAAGTCGCTGTTTTTGAGACAAATTCTTTTATATCTCTTCGTCGAAGAAGATCTCTCACGTCGGGAAGGAAAAAAACAGTTTGACGCGAGGACGGAAGGGGGAGGGCGGGAAAAACACATGCGGCTCCCCGACGCTCCCATTCGCTCGAAAAATACACGCCGTTGGGGGACGTGTCATCCGGGGCAAAAAGCTCCGGGCGCAATCAACTTTGGAGAGATGTTTGTGCGTTTACTTTATTTTCATCGAGAAGGAAAAAAAAATTTGGCATTGATAAATTGGTTCGATACACGGTAAAATTGACAGGGTAATTATTTTGATTTGTGCAAATCGTTAAAAATGATGTTATGACAAGCAATAAATAATGTATGCGATTTAAATGTGCTAATATTGTGAAAATAATTATCGTAAAATTAGTACATCTTTAAAACATTTAACGGTGCAATGAAAAAGTAATAATAAATAATTTATTTCTGAATAAAAATGCAAAATGGTTTCATCGGGATCATAAAAGAGATTTATTCGGGCAAAGATACGTAAACTAATTATCATGCAAAAAATGTTGGAAACTCGAGTTTTAATTGCCTGTTTTATTTATTCATTAATCTTCAATTAAAAAAGAATACTAAACTATACAACTACTAAACATCGAGTAGAGTAGCGTTGAATGAACCTTCTCACGAGTGGAGCCTCGCGTTATCATCACAATAGCGCACAAACGACTAATCGATGATCAAGGAAGGAATATCCAAAAGCTCCGGGGTCAATGGACAAAGTATAGAAAATTCACAGCCATGTCGGCACAGTCGACTGCAAGACGCGCAAATGGCGCACGTACGCTCGGCCAAAGACACGTCTTCGGGGCGATCTGGGGGCGCGTGACGCGAGACAATGCGGCATCGGACTCCTCGCGGCTTACGTGTTTACGCCCGGGGCCGCCGATGCACGTATGCGCGCCTCTCCTAATCCGCGCGCGGGGGCCGGAGGGGCGGGCGGAGCGAGAGACGGGGATCCCGGCGGGCGCGCGATCTAATCATGGAAGCTGGGTCACAGCCAAGCTAAGCAAACGGAGCGTGCCCGAAGAGCGGGGAACTGCCGGGAGAGAGCCGCGTCGGCGTAACTCCGCGCTCGCTCTCCTAGCCGGGCCGTTTAATCAGGGTTAACGCGGAAAAGCCGAACTTCCGTCGTCTCTTAGGAGCGGGGCTCTTTTCCGCTCTATACACGCGCAAGCGCTACTCGCCGAGCGACGGGGGAAATGTGATTCATCTCCCGAGCGTTAAGCCGCTGTCTCTCGTTCCGTAACGGCGGAGCGGCTCGCTCAGCTGGCGAGCGGCTAAATTGGAAATGGCGCGAACTTTATATAATACGCCCCCGGATTTCGTTATGGCGGAGTCGTACCCGATTGATAGGATTAAGGGAGGAGGACGTAGCCACGGGAAATGAAACGAGGGAGGAAAATTCGTTCGGAGTATGAGCGCCATTTTGGCAATTGCCGCTTCGTTAATCTTTCGATTTTGTTGGAAAAATAAAATTTGTATTCGTGATATTCACAATTTTGTTAGAAAAATGTATAGTCCAACAAATTTCTGTCTGCGTTTAATTAATTTAATGAAACTTTAGTCTTTTAGAATTAAGTTACTTAATCTTTTCATACAAGTTGATGACATTTTTTAATTAAATTTAAACTGAAAAGTGCATTCTTTACGTGAGAAAAATTGTTGTTTACACTTTAAACGGGATTATTTGAGTGTAGATTATGAATTGACATTCCTCCAAATCTAAATTAGTGAACGTTTCAACTTTTATGGCTGCGCTATATCAAGCTCAAATTCTATTTGTACGACTTCAAATCCAGCCAGATTTAACAAATCTGACATTCTCAACATTTGCGAGGGAAACTTTCTAAAACTGTTTACCTACTTCGGGAGAAAAACAAAAAATGCTGAGGTTCTCAGGACCACGCGACCGTTAGCATTTAGTTCCAAGACTTTGTGCCCAAGGATAAACAGCAAAAAAAATTTTTCGAGGTCTCTGCCAACCCCTCCGTAATCCGAGAGGCGCGAGCGAAGGAAATTCGAGAAAAAGGATTGTTCTGCTCCCTTTTTTTTATGCATGCGTCCGGTCGGACGCCCGGCCGGACCGTAGCGTCCGACGGCGCGGTCCGTTTTTTTTCTACTCGCTCTCGAAAGGTCCAATTTTTTTTTGACAACCTTCGGATCGCTCTAAGCTTTTCCGGGCTCGGTCGAACGGAGAATTGACTACGTTGAAAAAAATATGGGTGGACATAAGTCCATGTGAAAAAAAGGGACCGAGAGGAAGTGCAAGGAGGGACGGGAAAACGAACGGTATGAAAAGCACTGCAAGATAGACGAGCGAATGGGGGGAGGGATGGCAAATGGTCGAGGAGTTCACCTAATCCGGTTTATTGCAGTCGAAATTTTTACAAACTGGACGCGTCTTTAAGATTCATGGTTTACGATGATATGCTTTTCCTTCGTACTCGATTTGCGCAATAAAAGATATCGGAGACCACGCGCAGTCAGTTTTAATGCGATAATTTATATACAGAAAATGAATTTGTTTACTTTTCGAAATGACCACGGCGTGCAAAAATTTTATTCCCCCAGCGTGTTTATCAACGCATCACATCTTGTTATATTTTATTTTATCGATCGCCATACAATCACAAACTCTGACAATGTCTATAATTTTGAAGCTTAACAAGACGTGGAAAATGTGCGTTTTATTAAAATTTAAAATATTACTCTAGCGTTAGGGTATTAAAATTAATTAAATAAATAAATATTACAATAATTCTGTATTCGCTTATTGGTTTCAGGATTCTTTCAACTAATTAAACAACATTGCGTAGGATAAAATTTCCTTCTGGCACGACCACTTCAAATGTATCATATTTTCAGTGGGAAAAGGAAGAAAAAGTTGCCGACGAAAAAGGAGGCGAAAGAAGAAGCGAGGAGGTGGAGGACGCGGCGGAATGAAATGAACGGATGGAAATGTATATAGGAGAGTGGGACGCGACTTGGGGCGTAGTATATATGGCGGTAGGTAGATAAATGGAGAATTTACTCAATCTCCGGCGAGCACGAAGGAAACGAAGGCGGACGGAACGAAAGGGAGAAAGAGAGAGAACTGGAAGGCCGAGAGCACTCGGGATTGGCCCTATAAATAACGGGGTGAATTACAGTGGACGACGACGTCGACGCGAGTGGCATTACCGCAAATTAGATTCTTTTTGCTTAAACAGCTGCAGCTCGCCTTGCTCCCGCGTGCCGCCTTAAAATGTCTCTTCTCCTATATATATATCTTATAAGCTCGGCTCTGACCTCGGTATTTCTCGATATAGAGGAAAGGAGGGTGAATTCCGAATAAAATACTAGGCTTTTTTGCAGATTAACTTTGGAAGGGATATTTGTCGCTAGTCTAGAAAAAATAGACTTTCGTCAAATAATCTTAAGAAATTTTTAATAAATATTGTGCTTGTCATTTATATAAATTAATTGTATTACTGCTCTGCTGTTTTTCAAGCGTTCAAAAGTAATCGTAATGTAAATAAATGTAAATAAATATATCGAAGAACAGTGAGAATACACATGTAATTTACTTTAAATAGATGCGCAATTATGTATGCGATACCAAATTTACGATGACAAATATCTGTAAGCATTTGTACGAAAGAGATAATGCATTAAACATCCAAGAATGTTACTTTGTCAATTCAATTTTATGACGATAGCCACCCAATCATACTGTGATATATATGTTAACATATTAGCTGATCTGCCCGCATTGTATGCGGCAGCTTATTTTTATTTTCCCCATTAGCATGCAATTCATTATTACCAAATGTTACCCAATAAAACTGCCTTCATTTCCATACTCATTATTTTGCGCAAATCAACAAAGAAATAAATTGTTAGACAAAAACAGTGAAAATATATTTATTTTCTACGGGACTTTTTTTTAAATATTTAATAAAGATTTTTATATCCAGTTCATTTCAGCGGATACGAGAGTTTGTAAAAAAATATAAGAAAAACGGCAAAAAAACGAAACTAATCATAAAAACCCGCAAAATAAGCAATCCCGTGCGCGCGCGAAATAAGTCGAGGCCCAGTTTAAGCCTGGGTAAAGCTTGGCTCGTTGGCCCCGTTGCCACGGTCCATCCACTTTTATCTCGGGCGATTCCCGGTGGCAAACTGTCTGCGTCGTCGGCGTCCGCGGAGCTGTATTGTCTTCCCAGCGGTGTAACATTCCGCCGGGGACTAAACATCGGGCCGGGAAGTTATGTGCGCGACGTGCAAAGGAATTCCAAGTCGGACGGTCGGACAAAGGGACGTACGCGCGGCGCGGACCGACGGCGGGAAAGCTCCGGCTAGAGAAAAGGCGGAGCGCGGCGCATCCATGCATGTATGCATGTGCGGACTCGCGCGCGCGCATCCACGTGTGTGCAATGCGACGGGATAAACTTTGCGCGCGCGCAATAAAAGGCGGACGCCGCGCCACCCACGCCCACCCCCTATCACCGGACTCTTATCTCGCGTGCAGCGCCTCCTTTTTTCTTTATTCACGCCGGCAGCACCGAGAAAATATTTCATGAGAGGGGGGAGGAAAACTAATACACGGAGTCATGCGAACTCGCGGGGAAATTTCGCGATTTGCCGATTTCGGTCACGTCGGTCCTTTTGCGAGCGCCAGTGAGAGAGCCGGCGACAAAGTCTCCTTTCGTTTTATATACAGGATCGTTCGAAGCGGGCGAAGGACGTTTGCCCGAGCGCTCGACTTTTATATTTTTCAAAGGGCGGGGGCCAGCGAGCATTGCTACTCCTTCCGCTTTTTATATCGAAAAACGAGTTCCCCGGTTTTATTGCTGTATCGTAATATTCATAAATTCTTTACAGACTACCCAATAGCTGGGTTAATTTAGAAAAAAAATACGGTTAATAATCTCCGTTCATCTGATAAGCTCTATCAATTTTTTATACAGCAATGATTTCCTCGAGGAAGCTAAGTGCTCCGATGACATTTTCATTTAATATTAAACGAAGAGGGAAGCTCAACGTTTAATGAAAGGAGCGCGGAGTAACGATGCTTCTGCGAGCAAATACTCACTTTTTTATGACATTTTTACAATACAAAGTAAACACCGCCGGTATTGAGTTTTTTTCTGCGTCCATTTCTAGATTCGACTGACGTATTTCCGAAAAAAAAAATTCGACGGTCGCGATTTATCACTCTAATCAACCCGGTCCGGCTATTAACCCAGCCATTCATCCCTCGCTATATTTTCTTGTTCGCGTCTCGTAAGAGCCTCGCTCCCGTCGGCAGCTGCGCAAAGAAGCAGCTTCACTACTCCACCGTCGTGCGCTTAGGAAAATGTGCTAACCCCGCGCTCGACTCGCGCTACGGCGTAAATTTCCGAGAAAGGCAATCACCGCGCGATTAAGCCGCCATTGTGCCACTCTTTTTTTCTCTCTCCGCTTTTTTTTACTCCAACTAGCCGCGTCGGGACGGCCTTGGCACCAATAAAAGACACACGCCACGGGGGGAAACCTGGCGCGAGCGCGGCGGATCGTTCGCATCAGCTGTGCCGACCGCTGCGTTCATTACTGCGCTCGAGTGCACGCCCGGGGACGCACATGCGTTCCGCGAGATTACGCGGCGCGCGGCATAAAAATAAAACGACGCGAGCGACGGGCAGACGTGTGGAATTTTCGGGGATGTTGCGCAACGCGAGCGCGTATTGATCGAAGTGGCTTCGATACAGCGCAATTTTGAGTTTTTTAAAATCGACGCGATTGAGATGTCTGCGGGTGAATCATGCCCCAGGAGTTCCTGAGTCATGTTCTTGAGAGTTTTTTTCTCTATGACAAACGTTACTTGGAAAATGTTTGGATTGTAGGTTGTTAAGAAACTGTGTGGTTAGAATGTTGTACGGCGTTCATTACAGTATACTTCAAAGTGAATGCTTTATTTTCTTTAAAAATATTAATTTAGCGGCGTTGAGTGTCTTCAATATCGATGTAAAAAAAAAATAATGAATGAAAGTGAACGAATGGCTCGCATAAAAAATAATTGTACTATACACCCAAGCAATTTAAGTAATTGTCAGCAGTGAAAGTTACTAATTATTCCATCGGCGTATAATTAAAGAAAATCTCTTTATGCCTTTTTAAAACCCGCTTCATTATTTATAAAAAATATAATTTTTCTCGTAATTAGAAGGTATCTTTATACATACAAATATAAATATATTTTAAGATAAGTTTCTTGCGTTAAATATCGCAACTGAAGTTATTTTAATTCGAGAAAAAGAGCATCCTTATCGAAGCTAATCATTATCCGCTGATTTACGAGAGAAATGAAAGCCTTGCAAGCCAAGCGATCCGCCATAATCGAACCCGCTGGCCGAAGCAAACTAGTCTAGCAAGTGTCATTAGTACTACCAACCTTCGAGGCGAAAACAACGTAATCGCCGACCGCCTCCGACTCCCTCGGTCGAGGCACATGCCCTCGTGAGCCGCACGTACACTCCGCCTCCCTTCGTCCCTCTCTCCTTCTCTCTCCCAGGGCCGCAGACGACACACATCCGGTGCAGCGCAGACGCAGGCGCACTTAACGCTCGCGCGCACGCAACTCCTCCCGGCTGTGAGGCCGATCGGCCGCGACGCACATCCGGCCACGCGCTTCACGATTTCCGCAAGATTGAAAAGCGCGAGGAAAGCGACGATCCGCGAGCGCACTTCACGCGGCGGGCGCGCGTTTTTTTGGGTATACGTGTACACATGCCGCCCAGCGGGCCGGCACTATAGACGCGCTCCAGCGAGCTCGGCCAAAGTATAAAGTATTCCGGCAGCTCTGCCGCGGCGGCGGCAGCTCGCGGGGCGCGCTCGCTCGCTCGCTCATTGTGTCGCGTGTGCACGTATATACACGCGCGGCCGGGCGTCGTGTGCGGATTTTTACGGGCCTGTATGCCCGCGCGCACCGCGGGTAAAGGCACCCAAGGTCCCCCGTGTGTTTAGTTCGGTTATGTATGTTTTTACGCGATTCCGTAAGGTGACGCGCGCGCTCCCCCCCGCCGAGGAAATACGGCCCTATATAGGACCGGCTGTATGACGCCTTTTACGCGGTCTAACCCTCTCCCGCGGATCCACCGTGGTTGCCTTTCTGCCCGGGCATCCACTTAGAGTCGTGAACTTTGTAAAGTTTCAGAGGCTGACGCCGCGTGTAAAAAGTTTTCGGCTTTAGCTTTTCAATGCGAGGTCTTAAATCGGTACACTCTCGGTTGCGCAAGTGTCGCGGATCGAGGATGAAAAATAAGAAATGTTAAGGAATTTCTTTCAGCTTTTAAATTGCGCCGTAATATTTTACGCGGCTGGCCCATTTATACGCCGGAGATTAAGTCATATTTCTACAAAATTTATTGGCATACGCCTATACACGTTCTAAGAAAAATTCCGCCATAACGTATCGGACGTTTAATATTCGCTCATGGAGTTTACGCAACTTTAATTAATAGTTCACATAATTCAGATTTAAGCAAAGTGTTAACCATTAATATTACGCGTGCAAATTTATTGAAAACGTAAAGAATAATAATGTTAATAGAGCAATATTACACTAATAAGTATGTTCATATTGAAAATAAAATTTATGTTGCTTTGAAAGCATTAAAAATTTATTCTCTCACTTAGAAAGCTGTAACGTTCTAAGGTGCCTATAAATGCCACTTACCAAGGGCTGTCGATAAGTAAGAGTCCTTTACGGTAATTTTAAACAGACGTTTGAAAATTAAATGGCAGAAATTCTATTTACTTCAGTAGCTGAAGTGTAAAGAAACAATAAGAGTACTGTTAAAAAAACAATCAGAATATTTTCATTTAAAAAAAGTAAAGCCAAGCTTTTTTATTACACGTGGTATGAAGTTGCGTTTTAGTATTCGAAAAAATAAATAAAGCAGCTACAATTTAACCTAATCTGAAAATTGTAAAATATTTATTTTATGAAAAGTATAAAATATACAAATCCTATTTGCCCCGAAGCTCTTTCTTTATTAAATCTCTCAAATACTGCTTGCAGCGAATATGACTCACACGCACGCACATGCACCAGGTCTATTTGTTAAAACGTAGACCCGGGTGTGTAGATACTCATACACCTGCAGCGCCGTACATTTCTTTTATCTCTCCGTCGGCTTCCCTCGCTACCCCCCTAACTTTTTCTATTTCGTGGCTTGCTCATCTCTCCTTCTCTCACTTTTTACAAGTTTTTCCATTCCTCCCGACTTCGCTTCCCTCCGTCGGTGCACATCTACGTATGTGTAACTCCTTTTCGCCGTTTCCCGGGCGCACGCGTGGTGGTGGGAGGAAGCGAAGACGAAGGAGGAGGAGGTTGATGTTGCATCTTCGGCTGATTCGGTCGTTCGGCCGCCGCGCGGGCTCAGATAAAGTCTACGAAAAGGGGGAGAGGCAAGCTCGTCCGTTGGAGGGAGGACTTTATGCGTTTGCATCCTATGTGCTCCGGCGTATCTCTAGTTATGGTTCCTTCGACAAAACCCTGCTCGCGAGCTCCCCCTCCCCCCGCGTGTAAGCAAGTTTCTTCGTCTTTTCTGCGTCTCGCTTCTGCCGACGCGATAGGGACGTATCCTCTCCTCTCCTCCGGGGACTGCTTCGGAGCTTGATCCGACTCGGCTAAAGTCGTCTAACTGCGGAAACGCGACGAACTCGCTCCGGCGCGCCCTACCCTTCGTCCCCGAGACTTCCTTTCCAAGGATATATACCTTTGCGCGGACGACGAGCGCATTTTAGCGAAATTGAGTTTTCCAAAGGCGGGACCCGAGAGCCGAGCTCCAGCGACCGGGGAGAGGCTATATACGTGGCTGGCTGTAGGTGGATATTCAGAGGCGCCACCGAGCGAGTCCACGACCGTAACGAAGTAGACGTGGCTCGTTTTCTCTCTTTCTCCTTTTTCCTCTCTCCCTCGCCTTCTCTCCTTCGTCATCTCACTCGTGCTCGCTTATAGGGTCGTCTCTTCTTTTTCTGCGTCCTCCTATTTCTTCGTCTTGGCTTGGATCTCTTACCCGTTCACTTGACTCGACGGGAAAACACTGGCCGCTCCGGGGCTACGGAACAAGTGCAGCAGTTTCACGACACAAACATCTTCGTGTCTTCTCGTTTATTTCGCCGTGCACGACTTTATTTTTCCTTGTTTGCTTTATTTCGATCGTATAAATGAAAACAATTTCAAAAGGCTTACGAATTACTGGTTTAATTTACATGGAGTAGACGGTACTTGAGCAAAATCGGCGAGTTAATTAATGAATTGATTAAAAGTTAAGTCTATTAAAAAATATGCGAATAAAACATGTTTTAATTTAAAAAAAATGGAATATAAAATTAAGTGAATATTTAAAAGAACGGGTATAAGTGTACAGGTATAACTGGATCATGTTTTAAACAAAAAGGAGAATACGTAAAGATTAAGTTTAATTATTAAAATTATTTTATCCTGATGAATAATGGTGAATAATGATTATGTAAATCAATAAAATATTTATAAACTCAAGATAGAGTTTTTTTGTAATGACTATTCATAACAAAATTTTTTTTTAAATATATCTTTTAGAACAGTTTATGTTTGTTTAAGAAATAACTATAATAGATTAAGCAATTGTCAATAATTAATTTAAAATTTTAGGAGCGCGTTGATACTTGGCATTGTTTTATTTTTAGACAGATATTCCTCGAAGCACATAGCTAGCAAGATAAGCCTCAATAGAGCTTTGCCTTCCACTTATATACCATAGCTTATAGACGCAAACAAGCCATACTATATATAAGACTGTGGACAAGGCTGTCGGTAACGTAGGATACTTTGCTAGTTATCGACCCGTCCTTAGAAGGGCCATCTAATGTCAATTTCTACATCCGCCACCAAAATTCGTAGATGGCATTTTAAGCTGTTTAGATTTAATGAGATTAACAATATTCATTGGCGATAATCACTAATAAATAAAATACTTTTAGTAAATTTTACATTACTTACATAAAAAATTGAAACAAAATACAATCATTTATTTAAAAAAAAAATAATAAAAATGTTTAATAGAATTTGTTAAAACAATTTAATATTATTTAAATATTTTTCACAATAAAAATTATATCTTTTAATTCTGAATGTAAAATTGCTACAAACGATTTAATTAAAAAAAAATTGATTGTAATTTTATTGAAATCAATAAACAAGATAATCTTGAAAAAATCAATGAAAGTGTTGTTTTTTCAGTTGTTAAACTAGAAACCTCATTAAGATAAAACTGCTCGGAAAATCAATACGAAAATAAAGAGGAAAACAAGCGAGCTTTCATTATCGGCACGAGTTAGGTGATTCAACGTGAGCACATGCATCGCGTGTGTACACCTGCGCGCGATAGATCCAACCAAACCTGAGCCGCAGCAGCCGACGAAACCCGCGTGCGCTTTTGAACCGCGTAGTACTATACTCCGCGTCCCTCGCCCTGCTTCGCGTGTATCGGTGCGCGTTCACATTCAGTCCCGCTTCTTTGTGTAGGTGACAGAGGCAGCGCGGTAGAGGGGACGGCGAGAGCTCGAAGCGCCGTTTCGAACGAAGTGGGAGCAGACGACGGCAGCCATGATGGCTCCACGTCCAACCGGAGTGTGCGCACGGCTCGTCTCGGCATTATGGCTGCCAGGCGACGCCCCGCGTTAAAGTCCGGGAGCGCCGCGCTCATTGGACGTCGGGACTTTTCGAGTCTCGCCCGGTGCGGCAGTTACGCCCGTCTCACGCTGTCCTTCTCGCGCGCGCACGCTGCGACGGGTCTGTCTCTGTCGAGCACCGGCAGCGCGGCTCACGAGCTCGCAGCCGAGCTCACGTAGACTCGTAAAAGGGGCCGACTGCCGGCGCCCTCCCGTGAATCCTCACACAAAAAGAGACACCCCTCGCGCCGGAAAACCTCCCTTCGGCCGTCGAGACTTTTTTCGAGGGTGTCCCCTCCTCTTCCTAACAGAGAGCGAGCTTCTTTGGCGTAGCCATTTTTCGTTTTTCCGATGGAGCTGGGGCGGACACTGTCATTTTTTTTCAGTTACAGGTGTAGGTGCTGTTTCGAACATTTGATATGCTACCATTTTTTAATTCTGATAGTGCAAAGTGAAATTGAAAATTGCAAATCAAATTACATTAATGATCAAATTTGATTTATGCGAAAACAATGTGCGAAAATGAAATTATTTACTATTAACGTAACAAAGCGGTATTATTTATTAATGAATTTGATATTATTTTGAAATGCAGTCGAGACATAGTACAAAAATATTGAATTTTATGTTAACAGTTAAATATTGAGAAACATAATATGTAAACAAAGCATATCAGTTTCAAAACAATCACTGTTTTATTGAATTGACACGTTGACGTATCAGATTTCCATGCTTTTGAAAAGAATTTTGTTTTAGAAGCAGTAACATCTTTTTGTAAGAACTACCAAAGAATTTCAAATACAAAATATTTTTATTTTTAAAAAGAAAAATTATTTTTCTACTGAATTCGAAAAATAAATGAATAAACCTATATAAAAACACGATATCAATCGCTTTAACAAAGCGATAAAAATTGAAAAAAAATCATCATTAATAAGTATTTACTATAAAACTTATACGAATTAATGCATTTTTAAATGTTACATTTGAAATAAATTTGAAATAAATATACTATAGAAACAGTAAAACGCGAATATAACATTTTTCTTTCTTTTCCAAGAAAATAGCAAGGCGGGAAAATTTATATGATCAGACAAGTACTGAAAATGACACGCGATAAGATTCCAGCTAACGCTGCACGAGATACGCTGAATAATTTAACGATTTCTTCTCACGCTTCCTTGCATTGTATTCTCAGAGCAAGCGTGACTACTGAATATTTAAACAACTTGCGTTAAATAGCAATTATAATTCTTAGATTAGAGCGTTGATTTAATGATTGCGATAAAAAGAAGCTAATTTGATTTAATAGCCGCGATAAAAATCTGAATTACCACTAAATTTTAAATTTAGCGCAATTACGCACAGAACCGTCAATCTCGCTATTTTTATCTTCTGAATTATTTACTGATTCGTGTAAATCTTCCACGTAAAACAGGTAGCTTCCTGAAATACTCCCGCGGTTAAAAATAAATTAACTACAGTGGCGTATGCAAAACAAAGCGCAACGATAAGCGCGCCACCGCGTGCTCGAAGAAAAAAACTGTATAGTAAACAGCGCTGAATTTCGAGAATCGCCGAAGAAATCCCACCGGCCGCGTCGCCCGTATAAATTCCGCGAATTTAATTTAAGACAATGGCTTCGACGCCTGGCGTTTTATTAACTGCGATGCGAAGCCGAGATGCACAAGCGAAGCGCGATAAAAAAAAAAGCGTGAAGCATCCTTGGGACCAAGGTGTAATGCAACTCCAAGGCTCTTAAAAGCGACGAAAGGGAAACGAGGCTCGATTGCCTTCTCTCAACGCCCACTACGCTCTCGATAATAACACTTACTCACCGGTCGAGGAGATGACGTCCACGGCATCTGCTGCGCGCAAGAAACCACGTGACCTCTTGGCGCGGCTCTCCACCTCCTCGAGGGCCGATAAACCAGCCTCGTCGACGACGTCGTCCTGAAGCACTCCCGCACACATCGACACTGCGTTCTACCGCCCGCCGCGAACATAACCTACAAGCGCGGCCGAGCCGTTCCGCGGCTCGCGACCCACTCTTTTGTCCCAGTGCCACGGACAAACACGCACTCCCGGCGTTTTTGACAGCCGCGAATTCTATGCGTACTGTACGCGTCTCGTGCCCGACGTCCACGTTCGAAATTAAAAATCGCGCACTCCCGACAAGAGGATCGCCAGGCACGGACTGGCCGACTCGAGACTTGCACCAGAATCCGTGCAGCGGGAGGCCAGCGGCAAGGCCACGGCGTGCCTTGTTCATCAAGAGCGGAGGCACGCGCGCGCGGGGCACTGTGTTTTCCCGCGCTCCCGCGCTTTTCTCTCCCGGCGGCGGCTGGCACGCCGGCGACCTTGCACCTCGTCTCCAGGTCGAGGCGACGACGAGGCGCACACGCGCGCGGACGGAGGTCGATGCGAGAGGAGAGAAGAGGAGAGTCGAGTCGGCGAACACGACGATCGGCACAACCATGTGCTCCTCCGGCGCGGCTCGCGAACGTCACTGCGCCTGCGTTTTCTAAGTCTGACCCCGACGTCACGTTTGTCGCGCCGTCTCGCTCGCACTCGCGGCGCGGGCCTCCCCTCCCCCCGCGCGCGCCGGCCGCTGCCGCTCGCGCGCCGCGAGACGGATGGACTGTATACGAGCCGCGAGACCGAACTACCCGCGCCGCGCGCTCGCCCGTCCATTGTGCCGTGCAGCAGCCACCCCGAGGAGGGCCGTGCATGCGAACGTGACCTCGGCGGCGCGGCGGAGGAGCGCCGAATGGAAGATGGAGACCGGCGGATACAATGTAACGGCGCACAATGTCTCCGGACACTGGCTGACATAATCAAAAGCGGAGGACCCGGCTAATGGGGCAGTAAAAACGCGCGGCCCGAGCGAGCGACTCGGGGCGGAGGACGCAACGAGACGGGAAATCGCTCGAGGGGGAGAAGATTCAGGTGTGCGGGAAGGGGGAAACGGCGGAACAAGCGGGGACAAAGCACCGGCGAATATACACGGTATGCAGATAATGACGGGAGGGAGAGCCGCGGGGGAGGATAGGAAACGGCGCGGCGACAAAGGGCCGCGCGCGCTACAGTGTCTCCGGAGAAGAGCGTCGCGACAGATGCGAGGCACAATGGGCACCGGGGAAAAATGAAGATAGCCGAGCTGGAAAACGGGCGGAGGGAGGGGAAGAATGAGTTCTCCGATTTTCTTTTTTTGTCGAGAAGGACCGGGAGGGACGATAAGAGACGATAGAAGGTTACGGGCGATGAAAAAAGGTAGCGAGCGAGGCGGCGAGCGCGCGGTGGGAGAAGGTCCATCCCTCGAAGTCTTCGGAATGCTACTAAGGGAGCGGAGTCGTCGAGCTACTTCCTACGTGTATCATGCGCACTGCTCGCTCGGGGTTCAAAGGGGGATGTGCAGCGGGCGCGCTAGCGCCCTGTGCAGATACCGCCGCGAGCGCGAGAAGCGTTTCTTCTTCCTCGCGCCCACCCACCTCAATCGATCGTCGGCCCTCGCTTGCCCTCTCTTTTCCTCTTTCTCTCTTTCTCTTTCGCCCTTTCTCTCTTTCGAAGGGGCAGTGTGCATTTGCATGTATGTATGTACGTGGGCACACCGTACAACGCGAAGAGAGGTAAATAACTTAATGAGACTGGCTTTTTAGCTTGCATTTCAGGGTCATGCACAGGTGAGCTGGATGCCCGTTATCGCTCTCTGCCGGATCAACCGGACGAGCTGGCCCTCTAAAAACATCGTTTTTAATTATAAAAATATCTTTGTCTTATAAATAATAAATACCGCTTGTATAAAGTTTTGATTAAATGAATTAAATGTGCAATTTAATTCATGCTGTGTTTATAAGAGCTATATTAATTTATTGTATTTTTCTACTTAATTAAAAAACTATTGCAAAGAAATATCCTCCTGGACTAAACGCACTCTGATTTGCATTTATCTTGCGCACATTTGACTTTTTAAATATTTTTCTTGATTTTATTTTATTAAAAATATTATCAAAATAATTATATAGAAAAATGTACATTTATTCCTAAAAATGTTGTTTACTGAAACAGCCTGAAATAAAATAAGTGTATAAATAAGATCTGTATAATTAAGTAAAGATGTGAAATATTATTTAAGCACAGTGAAGCGTCTTATTTGCCGCCTCGATTCGTAGAAATACAAGATGAGCCAATTAAAATGGCGCGACTTGAAACACGCTGATTTAATTTATGCCGAGGCATTGTAACTCCTTTAGACGACATTGAATGGGCTGAGATCGTGTTCTTGACGATGCTCCCGCCTGGCGACCGTTCAACTCGTTTGGATTTCGACTTGCGAGTCGATTGGCGTGACGAGCTCATGTTCAAATTCGTAAGTGCCTCCCCGAAGGTCACCTCTTTATAAATTACAATTTATGCTGATTAAAAAATATTCAACAAATCTTACACCATAACTATTCACTTCCTCGTCCTTCATATCATATCGAAGAATTTCCCATTAATCCAGCTCACGTTCAATTTTCTCAATTATTATACTCATAATCTTGTCGCGCAATCAAAAGCAGACATTTTTTTATAGAAATTTAAGACTTAGAAAATTAGCATGCTCGACGACGTCCAGTCTTTTCAAAGACACGCAACAGCGAGCTCGTAAACGAGCTCTGGAAATCAAGCGATCGCTCACCTGCGCCTAGAGAAGCTTGCGCCAGTTTCGCAAACGCTTTCATCGTCGTTCAAAAATAGAGTCGCGTGGCCGCGAGCGAAAGATGGCCTTGCGGCCGGGCAATAATTTTTGCGCCCGGCGAAGTGAAAAAGGCCGGAGGATACGCGCTAAGTGCGCGCGGCGACTTCATAACTGTCGCGGACGTTTGGCCGCTGAGCGACGTTAACGCGCTCGCGAGTATAATAAAGGATCGGCGCCGATTTCCGACAAAAAAGTCACCCGTTTCTCTCGGAAAATATCGCGCTTTTTAACGATCACCGCGTCCTAACTCATCGCCCTTTCTCTAAGGCTCACTCGCGAGTCTAACTAAACGAGCCTTCGAGTCAACCCTCAAAGAAAATACTCTCGACCCTCGCTTGTGCGTAGAAAAGCCGAGCGAGGCACTTTGAATTAAATCTCGTTATTCTTTATTACGGTGCGAGATAAAGCGAAAGCGTCACCGGATCGATATAAATACACCGCTCCCCGGCTGCAATTACACCGCGCGTCATAATTTTTTTCCCTTCATCCAGGCGGCTATTGTGCTGCGCTCGCGAATTAAAAGGTGCGGCCGGGGGCGAAAGAGAAGTCATCCGCGGAAGGCCGCATTAATTATCAGGGCACGCGATGGGGCGCGCGAGAGCGATTCCTGGAACTCGGCTTTCATTCATATGCATATCATCATTGAGCCGGCGAGCGTATACGCGCGCGTCAGCCGGACGGCGCGCGCAGTCCGAGACGGACACTCGCACACGGACGCCACGGTCTCTCGCCCGTGTGCGCGAGGATTGCGATTTGCATAAGATATAAACGAGATAAGGGCATAAATATCGTCGTCGTCGGGAGGGAGAGATCGTCGCGTCGCGCTCGTCACGAACGATTCTTTAAGAGCCTGATAATGCGAGCTGCGCGCGTGTGCGTGCGTGCGTATTCTTTTGGAGTGCGCGCGCGTGCCTTGTAAATTCGACGAGAGAGTCGAGCTTTTTTCTTTTCTCTCGTTCGCCGTGGACGTACGAGACGGCATGCCTCAATTTACTCGGGTTATTTTCGGATATTAATGTCTCTATCGCGCGATTCCTTCTCACGGTTATGACTCGCGCGCCGCACAATTAGCTCCTTCTTAACGGCGCGGCCATTTTTCAGGCATTTTCATCGCCGCAGTAAACACCGATATTTAGATGCGGTTTGTTCCGCGCGTCCGCCGGCTTCAATCTATACAGGATCGGAATAACGAACGAAGCGATATACCAGCCGGACAAAAGGCTCCCGGCTATGTGTAAATATATGTACAGCCTCGGCCGTTCAAGAGGAACTCACCCTAACGCTCGGCAAGAGGTGCATAATAGACCGGAGGAAAGAAAGCCGCGTTGACAATATTTGGACGCGGGGAAATTTCACCGTAACGGCACTTTCTAATACGCGCGCCGACAGGGGCATATAGAAAAAAAATTGACGACGGTCGCGCGGCCGAGCCCTTCTTAAACTGGACTCCAGGTAATCCGTGGAAAGGCGTCGAAATTCAAAACTCGACCTACTTTCTCCTCTGGTCGGAAGTCGGGCGTGTCGCCGTGACCGGAGCATATAGCCGCTGATAGAAAAAAAAATCATCCCCCAGTGACTCGGAATGCAAAGTGAAAGCGGGATGCAACTGGCGCGCGGCCGCGCGACCGAGTTTTTCTAGCGTTTCTCGAGAAAACTTTCTATTTCGGAGCGATACGCGCGGATGGAATGGCGTTTTTCGTGGACCCGTTTAGGAGTCATTAAATAATGGCCGCCTTTATTCTCCCGGGTTGAGGAGCTCTCGCTTTTCTTCCTGGAAGAGAATGCGTTGTTAATTTAACAGCGATTTTTTCGAGCGATTAAGTAATCAATGCATCGAGTTATTAACTGTTTTAGAATACTGTATTAGCCTATTAGAGATAAATTAGCATGCAAAATGCAGTTTTCAGTAAATGCTTTGCGTTTTTTCTATAGTTCGTTGTGTGACGAGCTGGAAAAAAGTTCGTAATCATAATGTAATAAACAATAACAGCATAATTTCTCTTCAATTTTATTACCTTTTTATACTTACGCACTTTTTATGCGATGTTATTAACTTTCCTTTAAACATACCAAGATAATACACTATTAACTAACATTTAAGGCGCTAATAGATACTTTTTGTAAAATATTGCAAATATTTACATCAACCTTACGTGCAAGCAAGCGTTACCTAACAAATCCTCGAAAGAAAGTTAAAAAATTTCATCAAAAAATCCAGCGGAGCGGAGCGCTAATATCCGGCAGCCGCCGGTCGCGTATAAAAACTCCACCCGTCGGCACATAACCCGTCGACAATTTCGAAAATCCCAGCAGCCCGAGCTCGCCCGGGGCGAATTCGAAATTGAATCCTCTCCCCCTCGGTTCGATCCTCGTCCTAATCCCGGCCGCGCTTCCTCCGACCTGTGCCGCGCCACCCCCGCGCTCATCCCCCCGGGGCGCGCGTCACTCCGCCGCGCAAATTAAGACGTTCGCGCGAAAATCCGCGAGATTAGACCGGAGGCTCTCCCTCGATTTGCATACGAGCGTCGCGGGGGCGACATGGCTGCTGCCGCTGCAGTTTCAGGTGCACGACGTCGGATGATGCGCGCACGGAGCCCGAGCGTCGCCGCGCAACCGGCCCGAGGGCCAGGAGAGAGCGAGGAAGGGGCGTGGCCGGCGCCGCGAGCGCCGCTCGGCCAATCGATGCCGCGGCCTCCCCACCGAATCTGGCCGAGCGTCGCCGGGGCTCTCGACACCCGCACCCATACCCCACGTGGAAAAAGGTGCACCGACGCGCTAATTGATTATTCCTACGGGCAGCGGCAGCGCTATCTCGCTCTCGCGCCGCGATAAGCGCCGGAAAAATATGCGCCGAGACGCCTGCTTAATTATCCGCTCGCGGATGCGTCGACGCGCCGATACACTTCGGGCTACCGCCGGACCTAATCTCGCCGGACGACGCGTCTTTTTCTTTTTTTTTTCGGCTGTGCGAGTGTGCGCGATGATAAGCGAGCTTCCTCTAGTTCCAACGACGCGCGAATGCACTCGCTGAGGTCTCAATGGGCTGCGCGCGAGGATAGCGACGACCGGTTTGGAGCAGTGGTATTTTTTGCGGCGACGATGTGATTGCACGTTACGAGGAAATCTCGATGCTCGTTATCCATTCGATCAACTTTTCCGTCTTTAAATCGCGCGATTTCTGTGAGATTATCATGCGAATCGAGCGATTATCAGCGCGGCGGAGCGACAGATAGCGGCGCTAAGGCAAGCAGCGCGCGTCCGACGGACGGCGAGGCGCGTCGCTTCTCCGCTCCGTGGCCGTGAGCAAGGAGAAAGAAAAAAAAAATTGAATGCACTTGCGATGCAAGGCTTACCTCGTCGCTCGGCTCCCGTCGACAGGCAAATGGCCGACGGCGTCTGGCTGCGCAGGACACTGGCCAAAGTTTATCCCAGCGGCGTCATCACTGTGCACGTCACACGCGCCGCGACCCGAAGCCTTCTTATGCTCAACGACGGCGATCATCGGCACTGCGCGACGCGAATGAAAGATTCGACGCGCGATAAAACGCAGCGCGGAAAAATCGCGATCCCTCGCGCAACTGTTGCTGCCTCGTCGCTCCTCGGGGAGGCCCGGCGGGCTCCGTTGTTTTTGTCCGGCGCGGCCTGGCGTGGACGTCGCTCGGGGACTCCGCGGACACTGTGCAGCGGTGCGCGTCGCGTGACACTCGCGCGCGGCCATTTCGCCCGGTAGTGGAGCACAGCGGCCCCGCCGGCGGCGCCGCCGATCCTCCGGGGCCGCGCTCTCCGCGCGACGTGAAGCAGCGTCTACGAGGAGCGGCCGCGAGCGCGAGGTTCGGCTCGGCCCGGCACTGTAGCCGCCTTCGGCCCCCTGCCATAAGGTAGAGCAAGTCGCGGGAGCGAGAAAGAGAGAGAGAGAGCGAGGGAGAGCGAGAGCGGGCGAGGAGAGCGCGCGGGCAGGCAGAGCGAGCGGCGGCAGGCGAGCAGACCCCTACCGGCGCAGCCGTACATCTTAGTATTATGGGCAACTCACATTGGAAGATACGCCATCAAGCATAGCCCTAGCAGCGGGCGCGCGCGGCGCGAGCGAGCGAGCGAGGCGAGAGCGATTGTAAAAGTTTTAGGGACACTTTGCGAACCAGCCTCCCTCCTCTCCCGAGCGCGCGCGAGCGGCCCCACCTCTCTTTCTTTCGCGCGAGTGTTGGTGCGCGCCACCCCGGCCGCGCCCTGCTCCTCGCTCTCTCTCCCGCGCGAGCCGGAGCGCTGCGTCCTCGTCGCGCGCTCGCGCCACCCCAAGCGGACGCGGCGGCGAGGCCTGGGGAACGGGGCTCTCTCGCGCCCTGACGCCGTACCCCCGGCCGCGGCCACCCCTCGCGCGCCCTTTCGCGCATTCGCCGAGGAGCGGCCCTTCCTTCCCGGACTCCTCGCCCTTTGCTCCCTCCGCGCATCCGCTCTCTTGCCCTCTGCTTTACCCTCCCGCTCTCTCTTTTTTTCCGGGGGTGGGTGCGAGCGTTTTTCAGTCGAGCTTTCCAAAATTTTCGCTCGATTGCGTAGCGCCGAGTTTTTTGCTTTTCGAGAGGAATAGTTGACGGTTGGAAGATTTGATTTTAATCTGGTGAGTGGTTCTCACGAATTCCTGTCTGACGCATCCAGTTAGTGGAACATCTCTAACTTAAAACGCGTCCGATGACCATATGCGTGGCAAATTTAAAAAAATGGCACTCGGATATGTTAAGTCTAGATTTTTTGAATATTTTATCAAATAGCATTGCTGTGTAGAACGTTGTTCCCAAATGGAACGGACCAGGCTCAATTGCCATCATAAGCGCAACAACCAATCCCGCTAACACAATTTTCCACTGCAACCGCGTACACCTCTCATCAATTTTCCCCATTGTCCTTCATTCCATTTTCCCAGCGGCGGCTCTCAATCGGCCGGCAGCGGGCAAATGAAGTCCGGGAGTCCGTGCGCATATCCTGGTTCGCTCTGAAAAAAAAAGAATTCCGAGAGACACGAGCGAGTCTGGGGAAACGGCGCGAGGGATCGAGAAGCGAGGAGAGGGTGTATCGAGAATTTGCGCCGGCGAGACGAGGCGAGCGAGAGATAGAGAAGGAGCGAGAGACACGAGGCGGCGTGGGAGTGAGGGGTTACCGCGGCGCGGAAAGAGGGGAAGGCTTTCGGCCCGACGGAGACGGAGCGATAAAGAAAGAGAGGAGAGTGGGACCGGCGGCGCGAATTCTCATGCAAGGTACGTAGCGCGCGACTCGCGCCCGCTGCAGAGTGGCGCCCCCAGCCACCGCGAGTTTTGCGCTCCCGCGTCGCTACGCGGTTCGGCTATTTCCACCTTTTTTTTTGCCGAAAAAGCCCCTAGGCTGCCGGCGGATTTTATAAATAGAAGCCGCACCGGGAGTCGGCGTCGGTGCGCTGGTTTGACTAGTCGCGCTTTTTGGAGGCTGGTTCACCTATGTAGTACCAGCGGATATTTTGTTTTACTATGTTGCCTGAAAGTTAATTACGGTAGATGAATAAATTCTCGTGATTACTTTATTTGGTAGCCGGAGATAAACGAGCGCATTACAAATTTACGACTCCATTTAGCAAATAAACACGAAACTCTGCGTCTAATACGCTTTACCACTTCAGATTATTCCTCCTGTAATTCAATTTTTATTTATTTACAGCCCATAAATTGTGCAATAAACGAATCCCATCAAAATTTCACTCAACGATCACTTGAGAAACTCGCGCTATCGCTCATCGTTACTAAACAATTCCGCAAGAAGCGGCGCGAAAAAGTCACTTATCCGCGGCGCGCAAAATTATAACAGTATATACCCCCGTAGCGTCGGAACGACCGCTTCAACATACACTCTTGCTATAACACAATGCACCTCGGGATAAGTTAATATTTAACGTAAAACTTACTCCTCGCTCGAGCGCGGGCCCGTTGCGCCAGCGCGCGCGCGGCCTATAGACAGTCGCTTAAGTTACGCGATCGCCGCGCAAAAAACCTCACCTTATTCTCACAAGCCCCGAGAGAGCAACACCTCGTCGCCGTTGCGGTTCTCCGCGCTCGGCCGTTTTTTTTCCCGTCTCCCCCCTGTCCGCTCGTCCGGGGCAGCAGCCGCCGCCGCGAGTCGCCTCTATTGTTTCCGAGTGAAAATCGATGGCGCGGTAATTGGCCCCGTGCCGGCTCGCGATCGGAGGCGGGAAAGGAGAATTGCCGGCTCGGGATATCTGGCGTAGCGTGACCGCTCGCGCGCTCCGATAAACTTGTCATTCGGAGGGGGGGCAGACCTCGGTCCCCGTCGGCGTCGTTAAGGCAACGGTGAAGTGCGGGCTTTTTTCTTCCTTTCGGGCTTTTCGAGGAAACGCCGAGGTGATGGATTATTGCGATAGGCCCGATGCTTTTTTTCCCGGCTATCGGGAGTGGAGCGGAAAAGTCGGCGATTTTTCTTCAGGGGGGAACGGGGCACAGTCGGCCGATGGAATTGTTTATGAATAATGGCCTTTGTGCGGAGCGCATTTCAGTCGGATGAGGTTTAACGACTGGAACAGCGCTACCGACTGCGGCAGTTTGTTAGCCGGGGTACCGCGGTAGAACGAAAACGGATTTTTTGCCGGAAAATTTTTCAGGCTAAATAAAGCAATTTGACATTTGAATGTTCTCTTAAAGAGCGAGGAAATAAATAGGAGGGCCGCGGAGCGCGCGGAGTACCGTAATTTTTCAAGCCTTTCGAGCAGTCTAATCGCGTCCATTCGCGTAAACGCCGCTCTCGGCGCGAGCGCGAAGAGCCGATAAATTTAATTTATTGCAACCGTTAATAATTTTTCGAAAAGTTAAACCGACGCTAAGAGACACTAAAGTACCGCGTAAATCGGCGCATTACAATGGCCGAGACAAAAGCGGCGGGGGAAAGGGAGCAGCGGCCGGGGGGGAAAAAAAGGAGACGCACGTAACACGCGAGAAAATGCAAAAGCGCGCCCGCGGCACTTTGCAAAACAAATAAGGCGTAAATTTCTAACGGCGAGTCGGTCGCTCTTGTTTTTTTTTTTCCTCCTGCTGTGCCTCCCTCGATCCCCGGCGGCGCGTAACTCCGCGCGCCTTGTTTTTTTTTTTCGTTGCACACCGCAGCGGCGCGCCTCCATTAGGACTCATTGGTCCGCGACTCCGGCCGATTTCTCCCGGCGGCTTTTCTCTCACTCTCGCCGTTTTTCCGCGAACGGAGATCGGCAACGGTCGCGATTTCCGCGAAAACGCTCGCGGGACAAGTGGCGGCGGCGACGCTGTAGCGGTACACTGCCCGGATGCCCCGATGCGGCGGCCCGAGCAGCGGTCGATACCCCGAATCGAATTCATCGAGAATAATCGAGGACCATTGAAGTGTCTGATCGGGTAGTTTATCGATGTGCGAGATGGTTTCTCTGCGGATGACGCGCCTGATCGCTAGCGCTTGAGGCTGATAATTTGTTTTTCGATCGGACGAAAGAATGTGGATGACATTATTTCATTTTTGAACATCGATCGCTAAAGAAACTACGATTTATTTTTGACTTTCTTAATTCTATAGTTGCAATATTAGAATTAGTAGAATTTTATTCAAAATTAAAGAATAAACATTACAATCGTGTACGTTGTGTTTTTAGTTTCATATTTTAATTAAATATAAATCACATTATAAAAATATCTGAATTATGTTATTATTTAGAAACTTAATTTCTTCTGGGACACTATCTGATCAACATTGTACTTCTTTATGAAAAAGTATTGCAGAGTACTTATTTATTTAAACATGTAATCAGATGCAATTAATGTCAGATGTAACATTGTTAAAAATCGGTATTAGTAAATGAAATTATACAATATTAAACCATGTTATTTTTCAATTCAAAATACTTATTACTTATCCAACTATGTTTCTTAAATTATTATTTTATTTATATTCATTTTTAAAAAAAGTTATTCCAAATAAACCAAAACTATCATTCCGTTCATTAAGACAAGTACTGAGATAAGAAAAAAGTTAATTCTAATTTCACGTTCGTTTAACTTCTTCGGACTTCTGGCTTAGCTAAAAGTTGATTCTTCCGAGATAGATTTAGTTAGATAGAAAATTTAAAGCTTAGTTTACAGGCCTATAAAATCCTTTTCGTTCCATCATACCGCTTCAGGACATACGCGCGTAATAATATAATTTAAATTAAAATTATCTGCCCGGTGGATTTATATAAAAATACCGTTTTATTACTGCAAAAACGAGTACCGACAGTACGTTAAAGTTTATCAAGATGAAGATATACGATTAAAAATGAAATATTATGTGAAAAACTCGAATACTTTATTGCGCGCAATAAATGTATATAAGTTTTCATACTACGTGGCCATATAAAAACTTTTAATTGTGCGCGACTCGAAGCTGCACAAAATACCAACTAAACTCCTTCCCGGTATAGCGTCTTTCGAAATCAAATAAGCACCCGCAAAAAAGACGTGGAAAAGCCCCGCGTCGAGGCAGGAATACGCGCCATAGACAATCGCTGCCGAGGAAGGTTGTAAATTGAAGCGTCTCCCTCGAGACAATCCGCCGGGCTCGCCGCCTAATTAAGGCTCGAATTAATCGCAATTGAAAAGCCAGTCGCACGATCATCGCGATCGCGCGAAAAAAATTCGCCGGCGAGACGGCCGCATAAAGTGGCCGAAGGAACGAGTCGCCGCGCTCGCGTTATTATCCGCGCGGGCATATCCGAGCATAAACCTCGCGGCAAATGAGCGCGCTGGACTGCTGGCTGCAGAGAGAGAAAGATAGAGGGAGAAGGAGAGCCCGGCAAGGACAGCCGGCGATTACCGGCTGAATTAAGGGAGGGTGCTGTCTCGTCTCCATACTTGTCTCTCTCTCTCCTCGGTCCGGTCCCGCTCGAATTCACCTCCATGCTGGTCCGGCCCGAAAGAGAGAGGGACAGATAAATAATTCAGCCGACGTATTCCCGGAATCCCGGGCGGAGGAGAGCGGGCCGAGCTTAACGCGACGGGAATTTTCATTTTCGGGAGGAGCCTCTCTCGGCCGTTTTTTTTTTTTTTAATGCGACGTCCTTTTTTACTCCCGGCCTCGCCCGCTCCGCTCTTTTACATACTTGTATATAGTCTTGTCGTCGCGGCCGTGATTCTCGGCGTCCTCCCGCTCTCCTTCCTCGGGAGAGCGAGCGCGAGCGGAGGCGGTCGGTCGGGCGCGCGGCGATGGAGGAGGGATTTTTTTCGCCTTACGGAGAAATCGCCTTCGGACGCGAAATCTCCGAGCGCGGACGCGGGGAATGCAAATTAGTCACCGGCGGCGGGGAGGATAAATTTTTCGTATGACTTTGTTTCTTCTTCCCTTTGTTTTTCGTTTCTCTCGTTCTTTTCGGAGTTTTGCTTACCGGTGCGACTGACGTTAAGCGTAGAGTTTACGAGACGTTCGGGTATAATCGGCTTTTTTTCCGGGAGATGCGCTGCAATTTGTTGAACAGTAGCTCATCCGCGGTGACATGATTATGTTAAGGCGCGACGCAGCTTATTGATTTTATACCTTTCAGTTGTACAAAAGCTGATGTATTTTCCTTTTATCAGGATATTTGATAAAATTCTTTAGTGAACTATTTTGTCAAGTAAATTAACTATAAGTCTGATCATAATAAATATTTATTTATTAAAATTTAAGTCGAGTATGATGATGACAGCAACAATTATTATGTAAAAGAAAGGTTTTAGTAATTTTTTGAGTGGTGATGGTCATTTATCCTTTGTGAAATTCAAATACAAAGGGCTTAGTATTCTGCTACTTCTTGATGCAAGCGGTACGATCCTTGTTCAAAAATCTTAGAGGGTAAACAACGTAGTCCTTTCTTTTAGCATTCTTTTCTTTTGAAATATACAAAAAATAGTTGCGTTAATTGGCGTTTCAGCTGCTTACAATATCATCTTTGACGAAAAGTCTTTCCATATGGTAACGGCCTGGCCTCCCTTTGTCGCAGTTCGCTCGCCTGAAAATTTCTCCGTCATATTTTACTTTTTTTTTGCAGACACATTTATTTGGGGTTGCTGAGAGTTGGAAAAGGAAAAGCTTTGTTTTCATCTGAGGCTCAGATGTGTTTAAGTAACAGATAAAAAACATTTTAGGTCTAAAGAATAAGTGACAAGAACTTAAATGCATCCATTATATTAGCTGAACAAAGTAAAGGATATAATTAAATTTATGTTAAAATGTTTCAATAATTTTTTTAATTTTATTCAATTAAATTGTTTAATGTATTGAAATGTACTTTTTTAGGGAATTTTATTAATAACTTTCATGAAATCAAATGCAATAGTTTGAATACCTTTACTGTGTTTCGAAAATACCGACACCTGATTAATTCTTGTAATTCTTTAAATATCTATAATATTACTACAAAATTTTAGAAAAAAATAACAAAAAAATTTACCCAAATCTTTACCGTACCTTAAGAAATGCGCTCGAAAAATGACTCGACTTTTTCTCCTCTTCGGCAACCACTGGCCAACATGACGCTGACCAGTACCAATGCACGTCGCCCGTTGGCGGCAAAAGCAGCCTTATTAATACACCAGGAAAATTATGTCCAGCGAGCTGATTTCACCAGCGCGCATAACCAGCGCAGCGCCAACAAGCCGAGCCGAAATATCCCGACATAAAGAAGACGGGGTGTACCAGGAGAAAAGAGGCTGCGCAGGATAAGTAAAAGGACACGCGCGGAAAGCGCGCGCCCGGGCCCGATGATGCCACCATATACTCTTCAATTTATGCGGCGAAACGTATTAAGCGCCTTAATGCGCCCGCTCGCTTGTCCCGCGCAATAATTTCGCCGGTGCTCGAGCGCTCGCGCCCACACGCCGCTGCATTAGGGCCAATATTTCAGAGAGCCTGGCCCCGGTGCGCGCACACCTACGCGCCGTAAATACGGGCACGAGGATTTTCTAAGAATAGAGGAGAGCAGACGGCGAATCACAATGCGCGCGCGAGAGAGAGAGCCGGGCGAAGGCCGCAGGGAGGAGAGAAGAGCGCGCATAGCTCGCCGATGAGGCGAGGGACCGAAAGGGAGGAGGGACGCGCGGAGGCCTCCTCTTATTCGGCAGCGCGTCTCCCGCGATCATCTTTTTTTTTCCCTCGAAGCGCGCTTTTCCCCTTTGCGGAGCCTCGAATCGTTAACTCTTCTTCCGCGCGCGCGGCCCGATTCACTTTGTCGAGTAGCAGCTGCTTCGCCCTTCGTCGATCACAAAAAAACGCGCCCCGGCGACGCTCGACGCTTCTATTTAGGGTCTATTTCGGGAGACGCCGGGAGGACTAGGCGAGACACCGAGAAAATGGTGCCGAGGTGATAGCGGTCCGTGAGATCGCGTTTGTGGGTATGCCGCTCGGAAAAGCGTGATAAATGCGGCTGCCGTAGATTGTGAAATTGTCGGATTGTCTTTGAGTCCTGTATTTATTTATTCTCGAAATATTTAATTAAGATATTAAGATATAATCAATTACAATTATTTAAAAAACACATTAGATTTAATTCATAGCTAACTTATTAACGATTTTTAAAATTAACAATATCAGTTGATTAATTTATAAAACTTTTTACTGGATCCTAAAGGAAATTGAAAGTGAAAATTTATAATTAATATATTAAACTTTATCCTCAATTAAATCTCCTAAATAAACAAATCTTCATTATTTGTATTATGAATTACATTTGCTGTTATAGTGTTTTACTTCTTCCTCTCGTCGCACCTTTAATTTAATTTTTTGTCTCGCTGCTTATGAATTTCAAGCGTCTAATATAAAGCAATAAACCGGGCGCGCGTACCTATACAGTCGGGCAAAGAAAGAAAACATTAGACGTTTAATAAAGCAGTAACCGAGGACAAACGGCGATAGGCCGCAGGAGGACTGGCCCAGCCGAGAATGGCGAGCGCGCGAATGAAAGGAAGAAACAGAACCGGTTGGCGTCATCCGCGCTCTTCCCCGCGAGCGACTGGAACGGGTTATTAAAAATATTATTTACTTACAGATCTTTACAATCTCGTACACTGTATGCGCGGCACAACGGACATTTTTTTTCCGCTCCGCCGCAGGGACGCTCGGCTAGAAGCTCGGGCGCTATTTTACTGCGCGACGAGTCCGCCATGCCGCCCGCGAGGAAAAGACGTATATAAGCGGATTACGCGTCGCTCGTCGTCGTTCGTTTTTCGAGAAACATAGTATTTTCGAATGCTAAGTTGAAATAGTTTGCACGACGTTTCCAGTGGTTTTATACACTGTTGCCTTTAACAACACGCCCAGCGGATAGCGACGAGTAAATTAAAAATTGTATGGGCGTTATCTGACAGCCGAGTTTTTGCCTTCTAAAGATCCGCGGGGATATCAATATTCCAGTTTACGATGCAAAAAGCATATTTTTGCCCGAATGAATTTTTGACGGCAACGAAATTAATGTGAATATTAATGCCCCGCGACGTATCGCTGTTAACAAACTCTCGAAATATATTGTTTGCATACGAGGAAAAAACGGTTTAGCAAGATTTATTAAATTTTTTAAAAGCAATTTTAATAAAAATTATACCCCAGCATAAAAATATTGCATTACACTATGCTGTGGTTAAATTTTGCAGAAAGTTTATGAAGTTTACCTTCTTTTTCTGCTTAGAAAATCTTAATCATGAGATTTTCCCCCTCATATATTTAATTATGATCACAAAAATTATCCAATACTTTCTAGTACGTGCTAATAAAGTTTGCCGACAGTTTATTAAAAATTTCATTAAAAATTAATTTCATTAAAAAGTGTAAAATGTGATTAGAAGTTTAACCGAACTTTATTCAAACTTATAAGAAAAAATAAGTAATTATACCAAGCTTTATTTAAATCATAATAAAAAAAATTACAAATACATATTTTTTATTGAAACAATGTGTTTATCAGAACTTTATGCAAGACTAATTTAACTTTCCGTAAAGTTTAGCCACAGAAAATTTGTTTACGCGCACTGATCTCTCTCTAAACGCGAATTAGTGAATTTAATCCATAAAGAAAATAAGTGCGCCATTTACTTATTCTACTTAAAATTTTATGCTTTCAAATTTAGTCCTTCAAGCACCGCAATTCTCTAAAAACAACTCAGAATATAAAAAAAGACAGCCATCACGTGTAAAATCCTTTTTCTTTGCGCATTGATCCAATCGCGTCGCGGACCGTCCGGACAAAATTTTTAGCATTGGTACACGACCAAAGCCAAATCATCCGAGCAAAACACGAGGCTATTTACCATTTGCCTTCCCTCTTGGGCGGAGGGGGAGAAAAGCGGTGGCCGGCTGTACGGTCCAGTTCCTAATGGAATTGGCGCGCGTGTGCGAGAAAAACCGCGGCCCCGTCCGAAGGGCGAGGGTCCGTGGGAGGCGACTTAAATAAAAGCAAACGAGGCGACTCGGCCTCCGGCGGGTCTCGCCCCCGGGAAAGCCTCCACCCCCTCCGGGCGATCCCCCGAAACTGCACACGCTCGGCTTCCTCTCGCTCGTCCATCGCCGGAGCGGGAGTCCGGAGCACCGGCGGCGGCGGCCGTAAGCTCCCCTTCTTGGCCAGCGGCCAACTCGTCGACCCCCTGCGCGGCACTGCGGAGCCGCGTCTCCTCGGCGTGAGGCGAAATTCAATCCGGGCGGAATAACGAAGCGGCAAAAGGCGCGCGTCTCCCGCGAGGTATAAGCGCGGATCTGCACGCGCGCGTAACGCGTAAGTCGTGCCGAGCGAGGCGGCCATCGGGGGCCTCCGGTCCGAAGGGCGACGCGCCTAATGGATCGCCCGGCGAAACCGCCATTTTCGTGTTCCCGGAATCGCGCGATCATCGGGGGATAGACGGATTTTTCGCCCGGGATCCGGAGCAGATAACGGCGTGGGAATGGGGGGAGGTGGGCCGATGCGATTGGCGAGCGCGGCGAAATGAAGAAATTTTTTCGGCCTCGTTTGCCTGTCTCGGAAATGAAGTTCTCTTTCTTTTTATTGAACCCGGCTTCGAGTATGTGGAAGGAGCCGGGAGGGAGGACGGAGATAATTGCGAAGGGACGGAGAACTGGAAATAAGCGTGTCGATCCTTATACTCGTCCGGGCGTTTTTCGCTCTCTGCGTCTCAATTTGCCGTTACCGAAAAATATTTTAATGAAATAGCATTTTTTCATTTGCATTAAATTATGACTGAATTCATTAGTATTTAAGGTACACTAATTGCAATATCTTTTTTAAATAAAAAAAAACTAGGGATTAAAATTATTTATGAAAGAATATTTTAATATTTTTGAAAAGTTTGTTATCGTGAATAAAAATTGTACTAATTGTTCAAAGTTTTTTTGTATCATGCTGACATTTATTTTATAATAACACTATTTTTAATTTAAATACGCACCTAATGAATAAAATAAAAATCTTGAAATAAAAAAAGCTTTTCGATATAATTAAAGTACTTACTAATCGACACGCAAATACTGATAAGCTTAGGAAAATCCGATAACGCAACTTCGATCGAAAAAAAAATCAACCTTAGCATAATTGCAACAAAGTGAGTTAAGGTTAATTTTCGTAAGCTCGTGGGAAATGGAGGTAAAGGTGCCTCTCGGAGCGTTAGAGGTTCGAGAAAAATTTTTTTCCGAATAAAATTGTTTTTGCTTTGTTGGCATTAGCATCTTAGTCGGTTACGAGAAAACGAGAGGAACTTCGTTGCAAGCCGCATTATGGCACAATGTAGGTGAGCGCGGTATTTAAGTGCAATTAGAAAATATGACTATGTACGTCGAAAGTTGCGTAATTGGCTCAAAGAAGCGCGATGGTAGATACATGCAGGTATTATTATACATATTTATGTAGGCAAATCGCTTCTCATTTATTCGCCGCCCGTGAAGGAATGACAAAGACTCGACTGTAATTTGCGCATAATGACGGTAGTTATTATGGATGATCGATAAATTTTGATTTTATACATTTTTACAGTACGCGCGAGTTTAAACTTTTTCTCGAGCCACGTTTGTAAAACTATTCATAAGCGCAGGTGTCAGTTTTACTAGCAGTAATTCTTTTATGAATTTCATTGGCTAATAGTAAATACGAGTAAGCACTTATTGATGTATCAATCTATACTGACGCGAAGTATAGAATTAAAAATCGAATGTAAACAAAATAAAAAAAATTCAAAATTCACAAATATTTTTTCACTGTCACTGTACAAAATTGCAAATATCTTTTAATTATTTAATTTAGACTTTGAAGAAAACTTGGAGGCACTGTCAATTACGTCCGAGTGCATCTGGCTTCGTGCACGATGGAAGACTAAAACGGGACTGAAATTTTGAAGGGTGGAAAGTTGAAAATTCATTGGAAAGTTGCCCGAGAAACCGATTTCTAATTTTTTTTCTCCACTGAACAGGCCGAGGAAGGGAGGGATTATTAAGGGTCCGTTCAGACGCAACGCTAGTTCGACTCTACTGCCTTTGTCAGGTACCAATTTTTTTCATCGATAGAAAGTTAGTCGCTCGACCTACTTAACGAATGTTTCTCCAGATGCTGTGCACTTTGGTGCAACTGTACTTTTCTGTTTTAGATAATTTTTATCCTTTTTCGTGCTTACTGCTTATCAAGAACAAAAAGCATTATTCTTATCTCTATTTTTGTCCGTACAGCTAAGATTTATTTTCTTGTTTATAAATAAATAAATAAAAGATTATTAACTAGTTTTTCTTAGCTACTTATTTATGAATTCGACTATTGTATCGTTAAATTTGTTTAATTCATGAAAATAAAAATTGAAATACTATGTCACTGCAATAATTAGTATATCTTCTTCTTTGTTATTAATCTAAAATACAGTTTCGTTATAAAGATTATAATGCAAATGAAAAATTATTATTTTTTAGAAAAATGTTAAACCGTTGATTAAAATTTAAGAGTTTCTTAATATAACTTAATTTAGAAAATGATAAAAGAGGCAAAAAAGAATTGTAAAAAATTAAAAAAGAAAATTGACAGTAGCAATGCGATTCGATTGGTCGTACTCTGCAAATATGAAAATGTGAAATTCGTTGAAATGCATACATTTAATATAAAACGTAATTCTCTTATCGAAGAAGTGAACGACTTATAACGTAGAATAAGATACTTATTCACTTATGCGTACGACAAATCCGTAAGTTTCACTTATTCATATTTAGAGAGATACTTGAATGAAAAAAGAACAAAATGATAATTTAAATTTTTTATAATCAAATTCTAATTCTCTTATGATTCAATATTCACTTCGAATAAAAATAAAAAGATAATCTAACAGCAAACGAACGAAATACAAGTACAAAACAAATTCAGCTTCCAATAAGAAATTCTGCTCGAACGAAAAAAAAGTAATCGCTTATTAGTAATTCTCCATCTTATGCGATGAACGGATATTCGAATTGAAACTTAGAAGCAGCAAAAGCAAAGGACGCCGATAAAGTACAAAAGTTTATAGAAGAATCCAGCGTTAACGAACGGCGAGAAACGAGCGAAGAAATGAGAATGTTTCCCTAACGAGAAGGAGGCCTCGGCTGCACAGAAATGGTGCATCGAGCGGTGCGCGCGGCAATTAGAAGCAGCCGCGCGGCGGCCCGGTCAAGGCGAGGGAACGGCAGATAACGCTCTCGATAATGGTATGCGTCGTTCCTCTCTAGCGAGCCGAGCTTTATAATTATTCCTCGCCTCCTTTTTTTTTTGCATCCGCTGCTCCTCGGAGGTACAGACCCACACACTGGTTTGACCGCACGGACGTGCGCGCTCCCCGAGTGCGCCGCGGCTTCTTGCGCAAAGTCAAATATAGAAAGCGAACTTACCTCTGCGTACGGCTGCCGCTGCGGTTAATCCGTTTATCGGTGATTTTTCTTTTCGTTTGGATTATTTTTTTTTCTTTTCGTATTACCGTGACGGCATGTTTTTTTTAAAGATTTTGTTGTTTTTTTTTTGTAAAAAGTTGTCATCCTTAATGGTGTATATAAGACATGCCTTTATTTACAGAGCGCACATACAATTATTATGATACATAAAATTGAGCAGTCGTACTTGTTTCAAAAGTGAGAGAAGCATTTGACGTATTACGATAATTTATTTTTTCTTATAAAACGAAAATTTTTTTTTTCTTTTCGCATCAAACTTTTTGAATATACACGATAATAGCAATACGCTACGAGAAATTTTCAACGTCTATCTTAAATGGATGAATTTTTTTTCGCTCTACCACTACTCGTATAAGGATAATAGCTAAACTGAATTGTAGACTTCGATTTTTGCTTTGGCACTATTAAAAACTCGTTTATTGCACTTTGCGACACAAATAATTACTTTATTTTTTTTCTTCAAACTTTTGATTTCTCGTTCAAATACATCGACTTGTCGATTTTTAATATCCATTTTTTTATCTTTCTCGTTCTCTCTCTCTCTCTCGTTATAAAATACTTCGATTGCGTTAATAATTATAGTTTCGAGGAGAAGAAATCCGAAGTTAACACAACTTTTTTTTTTGGACGTCATTCTGTGCTGCCTTGCTTCTTAGAGCTCGAGAACTGTCTGTGCAACGCAGTGTAGCAGTACACGTCATAGTTTTCTAAATACGCGAATGAGATCACGACCCAAATTCAAACCAGAGCAAATACTGTGAAGCTACTCGATCGAAAACTCTTCAGTTTTCTGCAATTTTCTTAATTTCTTTTTTTTTTACAAAATCAACGTTTATCTTTTACTTGTATTTGTTTGCTTGTGTGATAAAAAAATATATCGACTAATATGTTCTCAATATATATGTATTTTATATAGAAAGAACAACGACGAGGTGGGAGAACTGGGATTGGAAGTACAATCGCTTCGAAATTATACGACAATTTGTCAAATTAACGTGAAAATATCTACAGCAACGGATTCAAAGATAATATACACATTTAATAACACCATGATTTCTTTATGAGTGGATCATTTTTTTTATCGTCATAATAATAATATTATCATTGTAGGCTGATACATACAAAACAACACACAATAAAAACAATAACATAATATTAACGTGACGCTCACAATAATAATATATAATGATAATAATATAATAATCATAACCTTAATAATCATCATAAACATCGTGTCCTCGACATAATAATTATTACTAATTACAACTTTCGCCGAAAAGCTTAGCTGACGCGATGACTGGGTCGCGACCGGGATTCAGTTAATTTTTTTAATTTTTTTTATTCTTCATCGCTACTACAAAGTTTTACTTCGATTTTCCTTCCTTCCACATTGTTTTTTTTTTTAATTCGTTACTTATACCATATTATATTATCATCGTTACAGAATAACTATCATAGTACTGCGGCAAAAACTATACACTTGTCCGGACCCAGTTTCACGGGCCGAGAGTGATTACCAATTTTAGGCCCTACCATGTCTTTTTTTTTTATTATTTCACACGCACTTTATCTTATCGCTCACTCGTTGTACTAGCACTTCAGTCATATTTGCGCCTAGTTTTTTTTTTACCATCGATTAAATTAAAAATGCCGAACGTGGGATCGCGGCCGAAAGCACATCGGGAGACCCGGTGTTTCCGGTTGTCTGTTGAGAGGCTCGTTTGAAAAAATACGTGAAAACGGCAATTTTAATATGATTCCTTTGATTCTCGTGCGGGAAATTCGTAGGCGTGTTTCGAGTATCCCGAGGTGCTTTCGGCGCGTCCGCTGCGAGGGAGTCGCCACACTCCGCATCGTGACTTTTCCACTCACGAGCGCACATACACATACACGCGCGCGCGCGCGTGCGCGACATTGCAAAATTTACAACTAAGATAGTAGAGTACTACTTGGGACACCTGCAACGAATCGTCGGTTACTACCTATACACCCTGGCCCCGCGCCGACTTTTCTCGCGCGCGCCGGGGCAATTTGGATTGCATGCTCGTTTTTTTTACGCTTTTGCCGAGCTCGAGTTAAATTTAGCTTTACAAAAATTAGAGAGAAAAAAAAAACAGGAATAAAATAAAATACAAAAAAGAAAACAAACGATGACGCAACGTAAAACCGACACCGAGTCACATCGCTCGATTCGAAATACTTTACAAGAGTCTAATACTTTTTTTATCTTTTCTTTAGTTGGCTAAGCGATATTTGCCGCGTAATTCAGCGAAGAGTGTGTTGCACCGTATCTCGTCGTTTTGAGGCAAGAACATCGAATAAGATTAGTTTCGAGAAAAAACTTGGTTTTTATTCTTCCTTTTTTTCACCGGGTTTCACAGTACGCACTCTCAATCTATTCCTCAGCCGACCGCGGACAGTGATTAAAACTAACTCGCTTTTTTTGCGTGTGATTGCAATTTTTTATCATTACGTACAATTAAGAATTATAGGTACGATAGTGCGATCCTTGGTAGACGTTAGAGTACGATGTTTTTCCTATTTCCCTTGGAAATGCTAGACCGTTTTGTTTTTCTTTTTTCAGATTCTTACGCTACGTAATTGTAACTATGCTTTTCTCCTTTCATACCGCCTACTATCAAATTACGTCTAGAAAAAGTTCGCGGAGAAGGCTGGATGGGAACATTCGCGAGAAACGCCGGTCGAATTGCTTCCACCTATCGAACTCCTTTTTTCTTTTTCTCCTGTCTCATTGAAAATTCAAATTAGATTTTTATTAAAAAAAAAGAAACTTTCGAACTAAACTTTTTCCTGCAAGACTTTTAAAAAGACTTGATTTAATTTTTTCGATAAAAAATTTAATTAAAAGAAAAATTTCGCCAAAGGAAATTATAGCTAATTTGAAGCGGCAAAAAGCGCGACCATCCAGCCTGGTGAGCGCGAAAAAGAAAGGAAAAAAATTGAGAGCAAGGGACAAGCTATTCTGACACGCACAACGGGACATATGACAACGTAACGATACACGCGGGCTAAGGGTAGTCTGAGAAAAGGGTATAAGGGAAGAGGGGGGTGGGGAGGGGGGCACACTAATTGTAAGTGACACTAATTACGCTAAAAATTGTATTGTTTTTTTTTTCGTTTAAAACACGTTGTCCACCTCTTCTCACTCTCTTAAATATATTCCGTAAGCTAAAAACTGCAGGAGAGAAATACTACCAAGTTTACGAATTGGACAGATGATTGCTTGTGTAGGCGAGTGCGTCACACACCGCGGCTGCAGTCCTTCGTCGTCTCATACATTTTTCATTTTATATATATTTATATATGTATAATATATATAATATCACGCATGAAACACACATTCCCTGTACAACGTCGGTCTCAAAATCACTCGCACGCCACGCACGCAGTCGACACGCACGCTAAAATCAAACTCGCGCTCGTCGTTTAATTACTCATTTAACTATTCGACAACTATTTGCATTAAACTATATACTCGCGTCTCTTCGAGAGACAAAAAAAGGAAACGATTTAGATGGGGATGAAGGGGGCGGGAGTGGGGGGAGGGTACCTTCTCGGCTCCGAGCTTTTGCGAACCCGGCGAATGGTGGGCCTATTTTTTTCGCGCGAGTCCCTCGTTTCTGGCGCGTTTTATTTTTCTCCTTTTAAGTACGACGATTAGACGAAAAATTACCTCGGAACAAGTTCACATCTAAAGTAAAGAATGAAAAATTAAGAGAGAAAACAAGCAATCCTTTACCTAGTTGTATAATTAATTTGCATGTACGAAAAGCCCGAGAGGGAGGGGGGGCCGCCGCGGTCCACCCGCCCTCGGGCCGCGCAATCGCGCACCGAACGCTTGGCGCTACTTGCGGAGGTCGGCCGTCGATGCTCGTTACGCGCACGCCTACCTCATACCCGGCGACGATTTGCACTTCGTCCCCTTAGTGTGTGTGTCTCTGTGTCTCCGCCCGAGGAGCCGCTGCCTCCACACGCGAGCGTCGTCCCCACGCGCGAGCACAAAAATTGTCTTTGTTTCTCCTTAATATCAATTCGCTTATTTACATCGAAAACACGGCTAGTCCCTTTCCCTCTATCTTTTACCTAGCGGGCGAGTTTACCTTGGCTCCCTCCTTAAGTCCCTCGGGTCGTAAACGGCGTCGGCCGGGCTGGAGGGTTCGGCGATCAGTCGGTCAACCCGCGAGTAGAACTGCACGAACTCCCGCAGGTTGCGAAGGTACCACGACGGGGCGTCGGGCGAGGAGGAGGCGGGGGAGGGGGAGGTGGCGGTGCAAGAGGCCGCGAAGCCGGACGAGGAGGACGCGGGGGAGTAGTCGGTCTCTGGTGGCGCTCGGCACTAAGCGGCCAGGCCGTGGGCGTTCTGGTGGAGCAGGGCGCTGTGCTGGTGGGCGTGGGCCCCGGCCGCCGCCGCCGCGGCCAGCTGGTGGCTGGCCGAGTGGCCGTGCGAGTGCAGCGGGCTGGCGACGTGGCTGGCCAGGGCGGCGGCCGCGGCGGCGGAGGCCGAGGAGCCGCCGCCGCCGGCGGAGGCCTGGGCCTGGGCGTGCAGCCCGTGCGAGTGGGCCGCGGCCGGCAGGAGGCCCGGGCCCGCGGAGGCCGCGTGCGGCCCGTGCCCGAACGGCACGCCAGAGAACACCACGGGTCACTGATGGTGCTTGGCCGAGCCGTTGGCGTGGTGCGCCTGCGCCGCCACGTGGTGGACGCTCGCGTGGCCGCTGCCCGGGTGGTGGTGCCCCGGGGCGCTGGCGTGGTGGTTCGCGTTGTTCGCCTGGCTGTTGTTGTTGTTGTTCTGCTGCTGCGACTGCCGCTGGCTGTTCTTCTTGTTCTTCATCCGGCGGTTCTGGAACCAGATCTTCACCTGCCGCTCGGTGAGGTTGAGGTTGCGCGCCAGCTCCCACCGCTTCTGCTTCGAGACGTACGCGTTGAACAGGAACTCCTTCTCGAGCTCGAGGGTCTGGAACTTGGAGTAGGGCTTGCGCTTCTTGCGCACGGTCACCTGGCCGGTCCACTCGAGGGGGTTGGTGCCGCCCATGCCCGTCACGCCGACCCCGACGCCCACTCCGAGTGATCCTGCCGGAAACAAGGAGGATGGGGAGGAACCCCACATCACTTAACACAATTAGTTGTTCTTATCTCGGACCATTGTGGGGGACATTGTACTAATGCTAAGCGCGAGTTTACGTTTACGCGCCTTCGGCTCGTGTGAATTTTATTTCCAGTTCTTTTTTGCTAATTTTGCTTGTTTGTAACTGTGTCATTATCGAGTTAAAGTACAAGTGTAGAATGTATGTTTAACCAAGCATAATTCGCTTTAGATAAGCAGAGTAGTTTTGATAACATTCACTAATTAGTGCGATAAAAAAATCAAAATAAAGTCTTTTTGCTTGTTGACAAAATACACCTAATTTTAATGGACATTTAATGAGAAAAAGATTATTCAGTTGTAGCTTTAATCAAACTTATCTTCTGTACAAATAAAATTTTCAATAATATATCATACTGAATATAAAAATAAGTTTGTACCTTATTCCTTCATAAAATCCACGCAGAATCAGCGCGTAAACGTAAACATACTTTCAATCATCATCATTGCATTAGAAAAAATTGAAAACATATCGTAAATATCATATATTCACGAGTAAACATCACAGAAATTTTTCATAAATGTATCGGGAATCAGCAACGGTAAAGAGGCTAAGAATAATTCCCGCGAATCCTCGATTCACCTCGGCGGGGCGGAGGCAGAGCTCGCCCTTTCATCTCGGGCGGTTTCCGCTCGGTCGCTCATACGGAGCGCCGGCCTTTCTCACGAAAAAGAGAGCGCGCCTCGCCGGCAAAAAGATCGGCGTTCCGTTAATTGGAGTAGCACTGGTGAAGCGTGCACCGCTCGCGGGGCCCGTTACGGCGGCTGCAGCCTCCCCGATGCGCGCCGTATGACACGCCGCGCGCCCGCGCGCATGCGCGCCGTATATCAATGCGCCGACGATTTATCGCTCCTTACCGCGGGACGCGGCCGTCATTATCGCGGACACTCGTAAATTTCTATCTACCGCTCGGAGGCGCTGCCTCTCCTTTTTTTTTCGGCGAGCTTTAATTACTTCGCTCGTTGGCTACCTCTTTCAGCGCCGCGCGATACGCGCTCTCCCCCTCGTTTCTTTTTTTTTTTTGCAAGCTCCCGATAACTTTTTCCTTTCGGACGTTTTTTTTATTGCTTTTCGATGTTCGCGGCATTGTTTAAGGAATAAGAAAAATTTTTTACTGCGCTTTGATTTGAAAGGAGGAGCGCAATCTCGATATTCAGCCCGCACGTCGGTGCGTTAAAAGAGCGAATTCAAAGGCGGCATTAGCATTTTCCTTTTTTCTCTCTCAAATGGCAGGATGCGCGCGACGGGGAATTTTTATAATTTGCGCCCGCGCGCGTCGCCCGTTGCGCTCGCGATTCGCGGAAACGAGCGGCGATACGTCGAGTGAACGCCAAGGCTGTCGGCACGGTTTTGTCGGCGCAGCAGCGGTACGACGTGTATAATTGGACCTCGCTCTACTAGCCGTACCGAGAACGCGCGGGGGGAGAGGTGGGAGCCGGCTTGAATCCGCGGAGGCTGCGCCGCGATCTTTTTCTCTGTCTCTCTCGGCGGCGTTTCCTCATTACCTTCGATCCCCCCCCGATATCGGCGCCGATCGAAGCCGCGCGAGGGCCGCTAGTTTCGCAAGATGAGCGGATGAAATACGCCGATGAAAGGATTTTCCGCAGCACGTGCGCGCGCTGAGTCATCCGGATATTTATTTATCCGACGAAAGCTGCAAAGGCTCGATTGATAAAACCGCCGCGCCTCGTTGGCTTCGATTCTCATTATTTAATTAATTGAAAATACTCGGATAAATAACGTTTAACCTGATTAGGAGGATACGCGATTAGGGACTCCCACGGTAAATTGTGAATCCAATCGCGAAGCGTCGATGCGTGTAACGTATACTGATGCAATGATAATCAGCGGTAAATACAAAACGGATGATGTATCTTTTTTGCTCGAGTGTAAAATCTGATGATTTTCGTTTATTATCCGAGAGTTGAATCTGGTGCTTTCCTTCTGAATGTTGAATTAATGAACAACTGCTTATTTAGTGAAATGTGCTCCACTAAGTGATGATTAGTAGAGAACATTTTAGAGCATTTCAATAATTCAACTTTAGAGTGTTTTACTTTTTATTAGCGAATCGAATGTGAAGCTTTTTACATTTTACATTATTTTAAAATTTATTTTTCCCGATAATTTTTGTTTTCTTTGCGTAGCGCATTCTAAGCTACGCCGAGTAACGAGTACATTGTATTAGCGCGAAGCCGTACAAGATAAAGCTCGAAGTGGCGGGAAACCGAAGATGCCCCGGAGTCGACGCTCGCTCGCGCGGGGATTTAAATTCATGACTCTCGCGACGCGGCGTATATGCCGTTTAATCGTCTCCCGCGATATTATCTACGAGCGGCAGACGCATAAACTGTTCCGTTCCGCCGTTCCCGCCGCCTATCGCCTCCCGCGCGCGCGTCGGCCCCTTTGTTTTCTCGCCCACGCTCTCTTTGCGCGCGGCGGCGGCCGTGGCGCGCGCGATTGCCCGAGCGACGGGAATTTATCGCCGCACTAAAACGCGGAAACATGCAAATCGTCCGGTTCGACTAAGGTCAGGAGTCGCGCGTTCCCGCTGCGTTTCTGTGTCGTCCCGAGGAGCCACGTGTTTTTGCCGGCCGCCTGTGCGCGTCTGACGGATGCGAGAGTTTCTCGCGTCGCTCCGGCCGATAGGCGCGCGTCTTTTTGCGCGTGACGCACGCCGCTAGCCGCGAGACAATGGTACTCGCCGCGTAACTCCAGTGGAACAATGGCGCGCTCGAGCCTATCGCGAAAAACGCGCGGTAGGTTGAAGTCTCGCAGTTTGCAGATAAAACAAATCCAAAATAACTATCAAAAGTTTCTCGTTTTTCTTTAAAAAAAAAATAAAAAAATAAACAAGCGTTCAGTTTTCGAAGAAAAAAAACGACGATGAAATTGCAGGGTAGTGATTAAGATGCACTCCCGCTCAAGTTCCGCGTAATCGCGTCGATTAATTAAACAGCCGGGCAACACAGTAACGAGAAATAGCCGAGCGAATTTATTCCCGCGCTCTCGCGGGCAACGGTACACGCCGGGCCGCGGGGATTTTACGCGCCCGTATATATCCCCATCATTAGCTTAATGCCCGAGCCACTCGCGCTTATGCAGTCGGCCGGAGTTTCTCTCCGAGTCCGGCGCGCACAGCCCCGAACGCCGGGGAGGCGAGTAGGACGATGAAGAAGAAAAAAAAAAAAGCTCGGCCGCAGTTTTCCGCATCCTTAACGCCGGGGCTTCGGCACGTATAAGGTGGCCCCCGAAGCGGAGGGGAATTTCCCTCGTGCTCCCCTGTGCGCTCACGCACACTGTATATGCCGCGCTCGTGTGCGTGAGCCCGAGGGGGGAAAGGGAACGTACACCGCGATACCGAATCTCGCGCGATCGGGGAGGAGGGGGTCGCAACGCAGGGCACACCCGAGTCAATATCTGGCGCGAGCATTGTCCCCGCTGATTTACGAATGCGCCCGGGCGATTTTTCGCGCCGCGCGAGGGAAAAGCGCCTTTTCCACGGCGAATTCAAGCGTGAAGATTTTCCGACCCGGGACGCGCGCGCGTTAGAGTGAAAAAAGAGGGGAGAGACGGGGAGGGCAGGAGCGGGACGCGGAGACAAAGAAGTGGCTGTTTTAATCGGGTCTTGTTTGCTCGCACGCCGACTACGCCCATGAATACAGATCCGGAATGCCTGCCTTCGAGCCTGCTCGGATTTTTGCATCGATAGCCGAGGCTCGCTTCGCGTCGATACGTGCTGCAGTTTACTGGCGTTGTCGGCTCTTTTTTTTCCGCGGCGGAGAAAAATACCCAGCGGGGAGGCGTGGAAAAACGTTGCTTTGTTGAACTTTTTTAAATGTTGGAGAAAAAATATTTTCGGGTGTTGGAAAAATATAATTTTCCGTAGTAGTTTGTTACTGCGTTCTAAGAATTGCATTAGCTGGTGGAATTTTTTTTAAATTCTCGAGTTTTTAGAAGTCTGAAGAGATGTAGGAAAGATAAGGCAATTTAAAATCATTGTGATCACGATGACACTACAAGAGAACGGAGCCTTGATGATGTCAGACTATAATGTCAGCTCTCAATAATTTTTTCGTTATTAAAAAATGTAGAAAAATATGAGGTTTTCAGGGGAAAAAAGTAACTTTGGAAAAAGATATTTAAAAGAAAAATTATTTTACATTTATTAAATAAACTTTTTATCAATTTTATTCGATCGTCTAGAAAGTAATTCTTGCAAAATACATTTATCATAAAAGGTTTTATTATATTGCAGTACTTTAATAACAATAGTGCAACAAATAAAAGACGAATTTTATTTATTTATATAAAACAAAAATTGCATAAAAAGTGAATTTTCCGCTTAATCCGACGAAGCTCGCGGTCGAAAAAAAAGCTGCCGAAGTCGTCGAATCGTGCGGTTATTTTTTTCTCCTTTCGAGTGTTTACGAGACGTTTGTGTGCACAGCGGCAGTAGCGAAGGCAGCTACACAATTCGACGTCATTTTTCGAGGCTACGGTCGGAGCGAGGCTCCGAGCCCGAGGGGGGAGACGGTGGGGAGACGGCTCGGCAGCGGCTGTGCCAGGCCTCGTAGGCAGCCGCGCCGGTCGAAACATCCGCGCCGTTTGAACGAGTAAAGATAATGCAGCCGCCATCTATTGGGCAACGGAAAAACTACCGGTGGCGCGTACGCGATTCCGTTATACTCCCGTTTCTATTTTCATCTGCCGCTCGCGCGAGACCCGCCGAACAAGTTTCCACGGCTTTTTATCGTTTGATTAAATTAGATAAAAAATGAAGAAGCGGGAGAGCCGCCTTCGTGGAAGTGAATCGCCGACGAGAAAGAGTAGCGTAATTTATTGTCATCCGGCCGGAGCGAGTATTCCGATTAAGTACGTTTAGCAATTAACAACTGTGGGAATTCCGATGTACAGCTTCGACGTGAAAGTTTCTTCTTTTTTTATTTAAAATTAATTCGGTACCTCCAATGTTGATAACGAACGAATAACAAACTATCCAATTGTTTATACTACTGAGAGATTCGTACTACTTGCGGTGACTTAAAGCGCACCGCGTGCTTTACGAAGAATGACGATTAAAAAAAATCGTCTCTATTAAGGGCAGTAAAAAAAGCCACGAAGGATGAGTCGAAGGGCAAAGTTAACAGATAAAAGTGAGAGGGAAACGGAGAAGGAGAGAGAACCGCATGGGTCATGGAACGGATCAGCTGATCGGAGGCGCGCGCCAGAGTTTACGAGTTACGGCCGCCAATAAACCCGCCGCCGTTCGTTGTTGCTCATGCGACGTTTCACGAGCTCCGTAGGGTCTCTCTCTCTCTCTGCTCTTTCTCTCTTTCTCCCGCGCGGGCGCGCGCACCTCGTCTTGCCCTATGCGGGCGCGCGAGAAAGAAGGAGAGCCGGGGCGAAAGAGACTCGGAGGAGCGAAAGAGAGGAGATAATGGGGAGGCGAGAGCGAGAGGGGAGTTCCGCGCGGACTAGATGAATGAACGATGACTTGATTTTTTAGTGCGACAATTATCCGCGCTCGAATTTTACAGCGCGATTCATAGGCCGTATTACGGGCTACAAAATTTTTTTAATGCCCTCCCCCTCCACCCCGGCGTCCCATCCTCGCGGCGTATAATGGCTCATACATGTCCTTCCGGTTTTTATCGATAGCTCGCGCGCGCGCGCTGGACGTCCCAGTCAAAACAAAACGTTTTATCGCCCCGTTTCGGAGCCGTTAAAGAGACTTTTGCTTTCGCTTTTTTCGCCGCTCGCGCGGATAATCGCGATTTTTTTTCTCGCCGTCGCGAGCACGTGGAGTGGCGCTCGCGCGCGCTGTCGCCCTTTATCTTCGGCGGAGTATCATTTTTGATCTGTAATCTATGGGCAGCGTAAAATTTTAGTGTTAATTTACGACGCGGAAAAGCGTCGACTTTACGACTTTAGTGGCGCGCGAAGTCCCGCAGGAGAAGTCACGTGCAGTAACGCCGGCCGCCGATCTTAGCCGACCCTGACCTAAACGCGAATCGACCGGAGACGATCTTACGGTGGCTCCGCGTCAATTTTCCGATCGGGTCGCCGCGGTAAATTGGTAAAACATGTTTCATTTGCCGAGTACCCCTACATTGAAAATGTGTTTAATACATAACAGCTGAATCGATACATTTATGAAATTGATGGAATTTTGAAATTGAGCAAAAATTCGATAGAACTGCAGGACGAGCAGTCGAGGAGCTGATGCTTACCTGGAGGTGGGTACGGGCTGGAGGTGACCGGCTCGGGCGCCCCGTAGTTCCTGAGTCCGCCGTAGCCGTCGTGCGGGAAGGCCGCCTCGGCGACCATCGCCGCGGCCACGCGTCCCCGGTCGTCCGCTGCCGAGGGCGTCAGGTACGAGACGCTCGCCTGGGAGTGCGGGTGGTGGTGGGCCGACGCCCCGTCCACCCCGTGGTGGTGCCTCGTCGTCGTGTACGGCGGGTAGTTGCACCAGCTCTGCGACGAGAAGCTCTGGTGGCAGCTGACCGCGGGGTCCGCCCCCGCCCCCGACGAGCCCGTGCTGGAGGTCGTGGTGGCGATGCCGCCCGCCCCGGCGGCGCCCCCCGCGTTGTACGACTTGTAGTCGGCGTTGGAGGCGGCGGCGCCCGTGGTCGAGGCCGCCGGCGACCAGAAGCTCAGGGTCGAGCTCTTGCGCTGGTCCCTGGAGGAGGCGCCGCTGCTGGCGGAGCTCGGGTCGGTCGCCAGGTTGGTGTAGTAGGTCGGGGGGTTAGTGCCCCCGTACGCCTGGTGGTGGTTCAGCGAGTCCTGGGGCGCGCCCGCCGTGTAGTGGCCCTCCTGGGGGTGGTGCGGGCTGTAGCTGGCCCAGCCGGCGGCGCCCTGGCTCGAGCCGGTCGAGTGCGAGTGCCGGATGACGCCCGCGGCGCCGCTGCCCGGTACGCCGTTCGGCTCGCCGGGCACGCAGCCCACGTCGGCGTAGGTGGAGCCGGAGCCGGGCTGGCCCACGGGGGTGGCGGTCAGCCGCTTCGCCGGGATGTGCAGGGGGCCCGTCGCGCTGTTGCTGGCGACCGAGGAGGCGCTCGGCGAGGTGGAGGAGGCGCTGGCGGTGGGCGCCGCCTGCTGCGAGGTGGCGGCCGAGGAGGGAGCGCCGGGCGAGGTGGGCGTCGAGGCCTGCTGGTGCGAGCCGCTCGCCGAGGTCTGCTGCTGCTGCTGCTGCTGCTGCTGGAGGGAGACGAGCGCGGAGGTCGGGGCTACGGGCGGCGGGCTGTCCTCGTAGGGGACACCGTTCATCATGTTCCACCAGGTCAACCCGGTGGAATTCCCCGCTCCGGTGACTGTCCCCATCGGCGTGACGGAGGCAGGGTGAGCCACGCCGGAGCCGCATAGCGGCACGGCGTGCACATTGTCGTACAGCGTCGCCGTTGAGCAAGCCACGTGATCGGCGATGGTGCAAATCGCGATGGTTTGCGCGCGATTTTAATAGCGTCGTGGAGCCGCACGTGGCCCGGTGAGGTGCGTCGGTGAGGGCCGCGCGAGGAGCGTCGTCGAGGTGGAGGCCGTCGGTGCGACGGGTCGCCGTCAGAGCGCGGCGAGTTCACCGGTGGGCGCGCGTCATGGTCCGCGGGGCCGGCGTCGTCGTGGAGCCGCGCGACGTGGTGCCCGAGAGCGAGATCCGGAGGTAAATAAAGGAGAGCGCGTGCACGCCGCGGTCCCGGGTGGTGGGGGCCGCGCGGACGGTGGCGGACGGTCGCGGGCAGCCGGGCGCCCAGGGAGAGCGACAGAGACGGAGCGGCCGCGGGGAGGGGGTTAAGGGTAGAGAGTAGGGGATGGAGCGAGACGGGGATAGGGGCCGGGTGGAAGGGGTAGCGCGGGCGGCGGGAGTCGGTGCGCCAGCGGCCGAGATAACGCGGAAGCGCCGAGCGGACGGCGGTGATAACGACGGCGAGCGCCGCGGAATGACACCGGGTGCGGAGGCGCCGTCGAGCACAAGTGCCGATGGACCGATTCGCACATGTATCGGGCACACGGACCGGACGCACCACGTGTGCGAATTGCGCGCCAATTTCACCAAGGTCCAAATGTTTATGCGCGATGCGTCACCAGCAACAATCGCCCGGCGTCGTGACGGCCAGTTGACGGGTCGGCGTCCAAGGTCCGAGTCGATGATCAATCCAGACGGATTAGTGGGTTGATGGTCGATGCAGATCCATGGATGGGACGTGGGTTGTTGATGCGTGACAGAATGTTGAAAAGAGAAGAAACAGAAAACTCACTTTAGCTATCTTGTCGCGCTTGCAAAGACCACAGCTGTCGAGCATATATATGTATATATAAGATCGGGGCCAACCGAGTGTCACTGGGATTTCGTTTTTTTTTTCTTTTTTCTTTTTTCGAAATACACACTGGCGCGCACGCGGAGCGAAGGAAAAAAACTTTATTACTGCGCCTCACTGGTGTCGAAGCCCAAACATCCCGTGATCCCACGCAAACTATTTTTTTCTTTTTCAAAACCTTTTTTTCTCCCCGCGTTCTAATTTCTGTTCACAGTTCTGTCTGTCCTCGTTCGCTTTCTATTTTCGTGCAGCAGGATGCAATAAAGTGTCCAGGCGCGAACTAATCCCGAGGGCGAGCTCCGTTCCCTGACCCAGCGAGCCGCGGAATCATCGCCTCTCTTGTCTCTTTAAACGGCACACTGCACTGCGATCACTGCGGTCACAATAGCCTGCCCATCGCAAGGGTTCGATCCCTCGTCGAGGATAGAAGAAAAAAAATTTTTTTTTCCCTCCAACACTGGATTTCACTTTTTTTTTTCGTCGCCCCCGACTGTTCCGCTGCGAGCGGCGAAGGCGCTTCGGGCAGGTATCGCGCGAAACCCTTTGAGGTCGCCGAGGACTCAGGTAGCAGCGCAGCGGGCTCCCGCAGACGGTCGTGTGCTTGCAGCCGCGGAGGAGCGAGCGAGCGAGGCGCGTACACACATGCGCGCGCGACGTCGCCGATAGTGTGGGGAACCCCCGTGTGTCTCTTCCTCGTTGGCCTCGCCGAGCCAAACTGAGCGACAACTGAGCGCTCGCAGTCTCTCGGAGCTGTACGCGAGCTGCCGCTGCTGCTGCTTGCGAGCCGCCGCTGCCGATCCCAGCGCTATCTGCCAGCTCGCGGCCCAAGCTCCCCTCGGCCGCTACCCGACCGAGCGCCACTGCCTCGCTCGTCGCGCCCCGCAGACAGAGACGGAGCTTTAACGCGCGCGCCGCTCCCCCCCTCCTTCCCCCCTCGGCAGTCGCGCTCTCTTTCTCCGTCCGTCTCTCTCGTACCCACGGCTTTTTTTCCTCGGCCTATACGATCGCCTTCTCTGCTAAGGTGCACGGAGTACATCTGGGCTGCTCTTCGATGAGTCGTCCACCTCCTCCCCCCACCCGAAAAGATACCGCTCGCCCCGATTCCCTTATCCGCTCCCCGCAGTAGTAGCGGCCGCGGTACGGTCGGACCTCCCTCCTCCTCCCCGCGGGACACCGCGGATCGACTAGTAGAACGCTGCCGGACGCGCACAGACGCGAGCGCGACTCCGACGCGCGGTGTGCGTGTGTATCGCGATCGCCGCCAAAGTGTACGACTACCGAGGCACGTACGAGCCGATTGGAGGCTCTACTATCTTTTCATTTCCGTTAGCCGGCGGATTAAGTAGTTTTTCTACTGGGGCTGGGAGGGATTACGCGGCACGCGGAATGCAGGGGAGCTCCGGTTATTAGTTTGGATTAGTGGATTTTATTGGACAATTGAGAGCTGCCGCGGGAAGTCGATGACTTTTTCGTGCTTCCACTGCCCCGATGGATTTATAGTTTTCTACGCTCGTTATCTCGGTTGTCGTTTAAATTTTTCTATTTCCGACTTAGCATTTGTTTTTCCAACCCCGGGAGAGGATAATTAAGATTTCCACGCGAGACAATCAAAAACGAATTTCCCTAAGTCGTGAAATAGTTTCGCCCCGACCCTACGGAGCGGAGGGGAAAGAGAATTTCCGAGCTCGAAAAAAAAAAATAATAAAATCAATATTTCGTTAATCATCGACTATACGGGCGCGCGGGGAAAAGCAAACGGTCGCCGTACGCAAATAAGCGGAGGATCGGAAAGGAACCAGATCAAAAGATCGCGAGTAGCCAAACAAACAGCCGGGCGGGCTGGCGCGCCGTCGGCCGTTAGGTACACTTGGCACAGCGAGGCAGACTCGCGGGCGTCCGGTCAGCTCGCGCGCGCGCCAAAGAGGCGCGCTGCACCCCGCGCTCGAAGGGCACTCGAGCCAGCCCGAGGATGAAAGGGGCGGCCCTTCTCTCTCTCTTTCCCTCCGCTCTCTCCTCCTCCTCTCTCGCTCTTCCTCGCGCGCGTATAACGGGGCCGTACACATCTCGCGGCCGGGTGTATTGCAGTCTAAATCTCCGTACTTTTACGAGCAATAAAATAAAACGGTCTGACAACAGCTTCAGCCGCAAAAGCTTCCTCGCGCGCTGAGTGATCGCGCGCGCGCGAGAGCACGCTGCTCCTCTCCCGCGTATTAATTACCGGCGTAACGGCCGCGAGCCGACTTCCCACGCGCTCGCGGTATAAACACGCCGACTTTACGCACTGCCGGATACCCCGTTCGAGACCGCGACAAATTCTCCTCGGCGTGGACGCGATTTCGCGCGATTGACCCAAATTTTCGACGGCGATGGCCGATCGATCCCGAGGGGTCGGGGGATCCCGACCTCTTTTACGCCTGAGCGCGGATCGTTTTACGGTAATGTCGAGATGCATTTTTTTTATCTGATCGATTCGAAGGTCCCGAAGTACTTGATCTTACGGCGAACTCAGTCTGAAATTGCATCGAGGTATGAACGCCTGTTTGAGATTCTTGTCCGGCAAAAAGAAGTATGAACGTATCTATCCAAAACTTGCCGTTTGTGATATTGTGCCGTTTTTTAACCGAGTTCGATATTCGACCATCTTTTTGCTAGGCAAGATCCTCTCGACTGGTACGTCCACTTATCTTAGTGAGCGTCTCAAGCTGCAGTTTACTGCTCGTATTTGGGACATTCGTAATAATTCCTTTCTCGAGCTCTCCATACCCTTCTTTCTGTACGACCAGTACTTAGCCAAAGTAGTTTTATTATCTATTGCCCTAAGTTCTGGAATACTTTGCAATATTATGTTAGTACCTAACAGTATTATGACTAATTATAGCAGATCTGTTTTTAAATAATTACTGCGGAAAGGTAACCATGTCGATCTTGCGCCCATTGTTTAAATCTTGTATTTTTCTATCCTAGTCGTTAGGTTTTTAATTTAGTTTTTAAGTTTTTACGTACTTGTAAAGGGTTGCGATCTTGCCCCTCCATTAATCATCATTGTACTATATTTGTGCTGACCACATAGGACCTTGAGTCCTAGGTCATAAATAAATTCTAAATTCTAATTCTAATCTTACAGTGATTCGTTTCTGTTTGTATTTTTTTTAATTATCCAACATTGACTAAAAATATTCATTTTTGAAAAAACTTTTGTTTTTTATATACAACTCTAATATTTGACTTGTCGTTTCTTTCTTTTTCAAAAAAGAAATCGTCAATTTCTGTAAAGTTCTGACTCTACCTTGGTCGAGTCACCTGTTTTTTTCCTTCGCTCTTTTTTTCGTGACACTCGTGGCTAAAGAATTATCAGTATGCTTATTAAAGAATGTGACTCACCTGGTATACCAGCCAGGGTTGCAGGCGTGAACACGCGGGAGAACCTGAAATATTAGCAAACAGCGCGTCAGTGCGAACCGGCAAGATGGACAACGTCTCGTAAATGTCGCTTGTAATGAGAGCGCGATAAGTATAAACTTGAACTTAAGAGTGGACAACGCGCTGACCGCTCTCGCCTGTCACGGTATCGTAAATCCGTCCTTTACAAAAATTTTATTTTACTCAGAACTAAAGTTTGACAAAAAAACTCGGAACTTTATATCAAACAAAAATAAAATTAATACAAGTAAAAACGAATTTTCGGAAAAAAGCGATTAAACTACTAAAAAAAAGAGTATAAACATGTAAATAAAAAGACTACCTTTCCTTTCTTTCCGACCTGCCCAGATCGCTGAACGAATTCGCTACGCGCAACATCTGGACGCGCTCGCTCGCTCGCTGTGCCGGCTCGGCTTATGATAAATCGCCGCGCGCGGCGGTCCGCGGGCGCGCGAGCGGCCGAGTGGAGCGCGGGGTATCAAAGCGCGGCGGCGAAGACTTTACGGCGCGCGCGATCCAGCAATTAAGCCGTAAAGCGAAAAAGCTAACGGGTCGGGCTCTCGCAGAGTAAGGACGAACAAGTCACCTGCACAGGTCGAACGGGTAGTACTTCTCCACGGCGCCGAACACTTTGAAGCCTTTTGTTTACCGGTCCAAGTGGAAAAACGTCAGCCTGCAAGCAGAGAGAAAAAAACAAGTCAAGTAGTGGCGGTTAACGAAGAGCCGCAAGGTAATGATCGCGGGGTGACGGTCGCGCTCCGCGGGTATTAAGTGCGCGGCGCTTAACGGCCGCCACCCCGCGCGCACGCATAACGACGACACGCTTCGAGGTGGCCGGGAGCGAGGAGCGCCACTTTGGTTTCCGCCTCGGCGTCCCCTGCGCCGCCGCGAGCGATCGCGAGTTATGGTCTTTAAGTAGCCCGCCGCTGCGTTTATAAGCGATAAGAAACGGCTTCCCTGGCGCGGACGGGCTACTGCCCTTCTTACGCTCGAGCGCGCAAACGCGGCATTATTTTTATTGCGCCACTTTCAATTAATTTTATCGCCTTTTATCTTCCCCGCGAGCGCGCAATGTTTAATTAATCGCCAAAGCTCTCAAGGTGATAGCGTCTTTTCGCCGCGTGCATTGTATATAAGGAACCAATTTAAATTCAGATTCAATGAGAAATGGCGATAAGCAATTTTCGAGTCGGCGCGGACGGAAAGCAAGAATTTTTGTCGCGAGGGGGACTAAGAAGCTTTATATAAAGCTCAGCGAGAGGGAAGATTTCTATGGAAAGCAGCCGTTCATTCCATTTTCCTTTTCGCCTCGTCCCCGGCGCGACTCGATCTTTTTCCGGCTTTTATATCAGCAAAGTGTTAAGGTGAATCTACGCCGGGGTGAGTTTACGGCGGCGGCGGATCGGCGATGTATATAGAGAGAGGACCGTCGGATGTCGGGGGCGGGGTAAGAGGATAGAAGCTGAGGAGATTGGGCTCCGCGGCAGAATTCATTCCCCGAGCGGCTGCGAATTGTTTCATAATGGGGCCGTCGTCCGCCCGCGAATACGGAGTAATTAGAAATTTCCAAGCTCCCCTTGCGCTCTTGCGCAAAACTCCCCATTCGTGCACCAAAAATTTTTATTAAAATTGTAATTCTAAGGAAAAAAAATTGCGGAGGACGTTACAGCGAATCGAAAGCTAATTAAAAAAAAAGAAACGATTGCATGACACAGTTGGGGAGCAAACAGGAGCTTCCTATAATTTATGGGATCAGTCGCAGCGGTACTCGAGAGGAAAAGCGCCAGTGAAAATAGTGCAGTTTGTAGCACCGGACAGTCATTCTATTTTGAAAATTTATGTGAAAATCCTCCAGCCGGACGTACGTCCGTTAAAGCAAACAGCGTTTAAAGCGGAATCTAATACATTTTTGACTACTTTCGGTAGCGCGCACAATATCGCCCAGTGAGAGATTGTATTCCCCCCTCGTCCGGGCGCAAAAAAAAGAGACCAGAGAGACGGAGAAAGAGAAAGGGAGAGAAAAGAGATTCGACGAATATACTCTCTCCGCAGTCGGACACGAGAAAGCTCTTCTCTCCCTCCGTAAGGGGGATGGTTCTGGTCGCACGCGCGGCGCTTTCAGCCGGCGCGCGGAAAATCCCCGCCGATTTACTTTTTTTCTTCTCTCCTTCTTCCCTTACCCGCCCAGCGATCCCTCCTGCGCCAGCTGCGAAATTGGACATGCCGCCCTTTTTTCTTCTCCCTCCTCGGGGGTTTTCCGACCGCGCTGCGACGCGCACTCGCGCCCCGGCCCGATTTTCGCTCGCGCGGTATTTTCGGAAACGCCGCGCGGTAGCCGCGGCGCCCCCCGCCACGCCCATTGTTTAAGTACCAATACAAATGGCGAGCGTCGGGCCCGGCGCGAGCGCGCGCCCGTGCAAATTTATTACCAATAAAATTCGCCGGTATTTTACGGCCGCGCGCCGGTATGTAGGTGAACGTCATCGGCTTCCGTTTCAATCGCGGCGCGCGACCCGCCCGCGCTCCCGTTAGCGAGATAATTAATAATTGTGTCGCCGAGGCGAGCAGTCGCTAGACGATCTTCGCGGATCGCGGTTAAGTCGCGACCTTGATTTATTGCTTGGATTATTAGTTTTTTTTTAGCTACTGAACTTTTCGCACAAGGTAATTGGAAAAAATTTGTTAATAATATTCTATTTGACTTAAATGCTTGTTTTTTAATGATTAAATCTACTAAACGTGACTTTTTAGACAATTATTTTTAACTTGACTGCATGAATTCCAAAACAAGTTTTGAACGTTCTAAAATCAGATTTATTGTTCATTTGTGTCTTATAATTTCTTCAAAAAACAAATAAATTGGAGACTATTTGAATGTATTAATTATATATTAGTCACTAATTTGAATTTAAATAAAATAGAATAAAGATTTTTTCTTTCGCCGTGTGTTCTGCAGTTCCGATAGAAACAGACTTTCATAATTTTTCACTGTTGCTTGCTTTGCATTCGAAAATTTGTATATTTATCTATTTTTATTAGCTACGAAATTTTTTAAATAATTTTTTACGGGTACATACTACTTACGAAAATGAAAATACATTTTTTTAGAAATTTCTCACGAGTAGAATTAAAATATTACATCATAATTACAGACACCATATGCGTATCAAAACAAGATATAAAATTTTCTGTTCTCGAATCAGATAAAATCAGACAGAAAAAAATTCCCCAGATGATCTCGTGAGACCTACCGGAGGGGTTGGTCGCTTAAAAGCGCGCTTGCGAGCGGCACTAGCGTCCGCGGACGAGAAAACTTTTTAGCCATCGAAACTTCGCCTCACCTCCGTCCTCTCCGGGAATTTGCATAATTTAATTTTCCCGCGCGCTGATTAAAAAACATCGGCCCTACCCCCTTCCGGCGCGCGATTGCTAAATCTTGGTCTCCGACTTTCGCCGGGACACGGCGCGCGTAATTAAGTCCTCGGGATGCCGGGCGCGCGAAGAAGGAAAAAAAAGCGCGCGAAGCAGCTCGGGAATTGCCCCCGCGGGGGCGGGGGGAGCGGGAAAACGAGAGCGAGGGGGCCGAGAGCCGAGCGCTATATAGGCGCGTGCCGTAATTTTCGACCGGGCGGGCGTCCCGACGGCCGCCTCTATCCCGCGCCGCGGGAGACGCTTTCCCGGCCCCCCTCCGCCTCCCGCCCCTGTGCGCGCGGCACGAGAGCCGTGGATCAGCCGGCGCCCCGGCCAATCGCCGCGCCGGGATTCCGGTGGCGCGCGCGCCCGCCGCAAGCTCCAACATGGCAGTGTGCGCGCTCGATTTTCTTTTCTCGAAATTCCTGGTATTGCGCGCTTTTCCTTTTGCCAATGGGAGCGCCTTTTGTTAACAGAGTTTTAGGGAAATTTTCTACTTGGTTCTATCGCTTGAAATTACTTAATTAAAAATTTAAATTTTTATATTTTTCTGTAAATAAAATTATTTTTTGTGAAGGAACATTTTGAATAATTTTATTTTGAATTAATGGTAACATATTTTATAATGCCAAAGGGAAAATACAAGGCTTCAGAAGAATTGTTTTAAAATCTAATTATAGTCCGGAATTTTCAAATTACATTTTTATGAAATTAACCGAATAATGAATCAAAAATTCTGAATTTATTAAAAGGAATCAGTAAAATCTTTAAAATCAAGTTATAGTTTGCATTTTTCAAATAACGCACTGAGAGAAATGTTTTAGTCATTTACGGACTGACATTTCGAGACTTTTTGATATACTGTAACTATAATTATTAAAATATTAGCCATGAAATATGGCTTAATAATTTATTAAAAAATTACTGAAAATCTATTAAAAATACTAAACAGTATGGTAAAAATTTCACAATCTTACAGTCGCCATGTGACGCTATATTAAAGTAAAGTATCACATGTACCGTTTAGTAAATTTTTTCTAAAAATTACTATAACATATCTATAATTAAGTAAAAAAAAGTCAAGAAATCACAATTATTATTTATAAAAAAAGTAATTTTATAAATGGGATCCAGTAAGTTAATTACTCAGAATTACAATGGAAAAACGTGAAAGTTCACAAATCACCATCCAATTTGGTGAAAGCAAAATGTATCTCGAAATTTAGCTGAGCCGTCGGATTAGACGTCGGGGGGGCTGATTCATCCGTGCCGTCGGCCCGGGTTACTCGGGGGCGTCAAACAGCTGAAAGGCGGCTGATTGATCCGACGTGGCAGCGCCGCGGAAAAGTGGGGTAACTCGCTCGCTCGGCCGTCTGGTACAGGGACTCGGGTAAACCGAGCGAAGAGAAAACGACGGGGACAGGGAACTCGGGCGCGCCTCGAGGAGCTGCTCGCGCGCGGAGAACGAGAGCGAGCGAGAGCGGGGACGCCGATGGGAACACGCGGAGAGCGAGAGCGGGCGAGGTGAAGGATGTCAAGAACGTTCGGCGTGTTCCTGGGGTCGCGTCGTCATGGGAACCGTCGTCATTGGGCGAAGCCTCGCTCTCTCTCTCTCGTTTCCATCTCAATTCTCTCGCTCCCTCTTTTCTCGTCTTTCTATTTTTCTCTCCCTCCGCGGAGGCCGCCTGCTAAATTTCGACGGGGCTGCGGAGAGCGAGACAGCTCCAGAGCCGAAAGAAAAACACTCCCCGTCCCCCGTGCAGTCCGCGTCTCTGTTGTTCGCCGTCTCCCTCGCTCCTTCTCTTTGGGTCCCTGCCGCGCGCGCAATTTCGACGATGTGCGCAAGCATGTTTTGATGCGGGATTCTGGCGAATCGCCCTATATAAACTCTCGGGCGCGAGCATGTGGAAGTCGTGTTAGATTGCGCACGCACGCGAACGACTTCGCGTAAATATTTGGACTTTCTTCGCTGCTCCTCCCTGTGCCGTCCAAAGAAAAATACGAAAATTTCGCGTCGCGATCTTTTCTTCCATTTTGAAACTTTCTTCATATATTTCTATATTTTCTGTATCGTAAGATTTTAACATATTAAAACTACGAGTTTATTAAAGATCATTATATTACTGCACTGAACATGCAGTTTAAAAAAAAATTTGATATTTTATAATATTAGACTCTTGATGTGAAATAAAGCACATACATTTTACGAGAAAAGAAGTGCACCTATAATGCAGCTGAAAATACAGCAGGACCACTTGTACGCCATCACTAATCGGACCACCCATTAGTGACAGCCTCCGACTGAACCTACTTGTCTCGAGACTAAATTTTCTGGTTTGGCATGCACCGCGCTCCGAGCACGCCCGCGCCGCCTCTCCACATCCAGAAGTCGAAAAATTAATTAGTATTTTAAGCTTTACGAGCGTTTTGTTGAACACGCGACCCGCTCCTTGCGCCCGCCAAAGTATAAAACAGAGCCGCAGGAAAAGCCATTTCCAGAATGTTAAATATCGACTGGAAAAAGAAAGGAGAAAAATAAAGAAGCCGGCGAGGAAGAAGAAGCCACGACGTGTCTTAATCACTCGGAATTTATGGCTGGTCGTATACACGGAGGGAGATTCCTTATCGGCCGCGGCGCTTTCCGAAACGGCGGCGCGTCGGCGCGACTCTCGAAAGATTTCGTCCGGTCGCTCGCTCCGCACCCGGGGAAAAGCACGTTTCACCTACGCAATCTACCGGCGGCGCTCTATAAATAATTCAACCAAAATATAATACGATCGCGCGGCAGCCTCAACGCTACCCTGGATTTTCGAGGTCTTAGACCGCGAGCCTGATGCCGTTGTTACCACGAGCCGTTTTCTCGCTCGCTCGCTCCTCTTGCTTTCTTTTTCGGAGCCGAATCGTAAATTCAGACTCGAAATCGCATGGAGGCAGGAATATTTTCCCCTGAATAAAAATAAGACGCGATGCGTTTGTACTTTAGATGGTAAATTTTGGTAATTTTTGTAAAGGAACTTGTTAGAAAAAAACGAACGGTTGCGTATCTTTAGTATCTATTTTTTCGTTAATTTTTACTGAATTAATTAACGTAGAAGAAATAGTTTTCAAAGTGACGCATATATCAATCTACAAATGAGAAGGTAATGTTTAAAATATTCCTACAGCTTAGAAGAAAATCAAGCTAAGTTGAACAATTTTCTTACACGTGTCGTACTGACGATGTAGTAAAGCGATAAATTCTCGTATCTTTTATAAGACGAATGAAAAGTAAATTGTCCGTGCTGCCCGTCATAAATTAAACCCCGACTAATTAACGTACACCGGAATTCCTTACAATTTTCCCAATCGCTCGGGCGTCGTACGAGAGCATTCGAATTAAAAAAGAAAAAAAAAACAAAAAAATTAACATAATGTACGCGACGCCGGCGTCGTCCATCGTGTACACGAAATACTCGTCCTCTTACACAGAAGACTGCACAGAATGACATGCACCGATGCCCTCGGCGCAGCCTCGCCGCTCCCCGACCCACCCCGTTTCCAAACCAGTGTATCCCCGGACTTTTACGCTCGCTTCCCTTCCCCCCGCCGCACGCACGGCCCCTTCTCTCTCCCCGCGTATATTTATGTAGCCGCGCGCGCGACGCTGCAGCGAGCGAGACGGAGAAACGCCGCCCATCCGAGATGTACGCGCCGCACACAGATGCGGCCTGCTCCTCTTTTTTTTTTTCTTCTTACGTGGCGCGGGGCACACACGGACCTGGCTGCTGCCGGCTGCCTTGACCCGAACTCTCGCGGCTTTCCTCGCGGGAGCGCGTCGACCCATGAATTATATATGACGGCGGCTAGAGAGAGAGAGAGGGTCTGGAGGAGGAGGAGGAAGCGGCCTCGGGATTCTGAGGCGGCGAGGTATTGTGAGGCCGGGCTTGATGTCTTCTTCAAAAGAAACGAGCCAGCGGGGTGGGAGCCGAGCCGGGCCCCGTCGGAAATTAATGTAGCTGCCATGCGTGCGATGCCGAGATACCGGCGCTGCCCCGACGGGTCCACGCGCGCGATATTCATGAGCGACGCGTGTGATTCATTAGAATTATTCGTTCGCGTGAGCCCGGGCTATTGTCGCGGCCGTACGCCTTGTTTCACCATTTTAATTTCAGCGCTGCTACGGGGTACTCGACGTTGCCTCCCTGCTTTCATTTTCACGAGTACTCGCTGTTTATTTCATTTTAAATTATATATGCTTACGAGAAAGATACTTTATTTTATTAGTGAGTTGGATGGATACTTTTCAGATGTAATTTTATTCTACACTGAGAGAAATGTTTCGTAAATTTTATTAAATTTGTGTGAAATTTTTACAATAAATTTTAGTAATTCTTAGTAACATATTAAGTTAATTAAGTCTCTTAATGTCCATCTGTGACCTCATCACTTTACAATATGAATGTAAATCGGGGTGTAGATAAAGGTAGATGCATTTTTTTAATAATATGAAATATTTTTTATTTTTTAACTTACATTTCGTTATGACTATTTTTATGTAAGATTAGATGCGAGTAATGCAGGTGAAAACTGCGTAACGGAAATTTTGTCAGATGTTTGGGTTAACGGTTTGAGTAGGCTGTAGAAAAAAAAATTAGAAAGTTTTCCGCGAGCGCTTGAAACGGTTTAGGACAGTATTACTTAACGCTGGATGCGGCGGTACAATTTTTTTTTTGCTCGGAGAAAGTTTGCATCCCTTTTGCGGCCGAAAATCCGTTCGCCCAACTTTCATTTCTCCTTTAGTGGCAGTTCATTCTGCATCGAACCAGCGGCAGTACGACACGACTGCTCTCATATTGATAGTCGAATAAGATTTTATTTCAAAAGCTTAAATAAAATTCGGATAGTTAAAAGAAAAATTTTAAAGCTAAACAGAATTTTAAGTGACAATTTCGTGATCTGTTTGTGCAGTGTCAGTGCGGTGGTGTTAATGATTAATTGTAATTCGTTACAAATGTGAATTTTAGCAGTGAAATTTAAACAATTTTGAGAATCTCTTTTAATAAAATAAAATTTGCATAAAGATCACAAAATTTGCATCGTGATCTAGTGCGCGTAATCGTGTTTCGACAAAGATTTTTTGATAAAAATTACTGCGTTGATTCACTAACCGTGGGAATAAGAAACTAAATTATACATGGTAAAGTTCGCCCAACACGGTCAACGTAATTTTGATCCGAAAATTTTCCACGTGCAATATTTCGCTGTCAACTTGAAGCCTAACCGCGAGTTTCAAACCATCATCCACCATCAACAATTTCACAAAAATCACGTGAGACCGACATGTGGGCCTAAGCAAAGAGAGAGCGCAATGCCGAGTGGCCGCGGCGCGCACCGGTGGCGAGGAAAGGTGCGCTCATACAGGTAGTGGCTTGCGCGCTCATCCATAAAACGATCGTAAAAACTTAATTTTACGAGAGGCATAATATATTTGCCACGGCGGGAGCAGCGGCGCGCGGGCCGAAATTTTCGCGAACTCGAAAGAAAAAACGCGGCCGGTGTGCGCCGACGGCTTCCACGTACCGGGAACTCGATCAAAATGCAAAAAACGACGCGTTACACTTTCGGATCTCTGTGTGGGGACACGTGAGCGCGCGTGTGCGTCCGCCGGTCTGGCTCTCCTTTCTGCCGGGTAGTAAAAAAAAGCTCAGTTTCCGCTGATTCGCGCGCGCGATGGCCGACGAAATGTCTCACTCGGCGGGAGAAAAAACGGCGGACTTTGGCCTGGCGGAGCGCAAATTGCTTTTTAAGAGTCCTGTAAATTCTCCGCGATGATTAAATACCCAGTAAAGTCAATTTCGCGGTCTTTTTTCTTCTACATCGAGCGACGTTCATTGCCTTCGCTTCTCCTACTGCGAAATTTACAAACAGTGTACTTCAGTTTTCATCGGATGTCTGAGCTTCTAAATCATGCGTAGAAATTTTAACGAAAAATATTTACGAGGATTTTTCGACGTGTGTAGTGAAAATCACGTTGACGAGTTACTTTTTCGGACGCGTGCACACTTGCCGGTGGTCCGTCGGCAGAGGGATCGCAAACGGGCCGTCGGACTGGCGCGACGTACCACTTTTTTTCTATCCGCGAGTCGCAGCGACGGCCGCCCCCGCGTCAACGTTACAGCGCGCGGATCGAACTTTCAGGAGGGGACATAAAAGCAAAGTGGGTACTAAAGGCATTAACGACGGTAAAAATCGCTCCTTCCGTAAAAATCCGTTTTGAAAGACTCCGGCCGTCTCCTAAGTGTCCACTTAACGCAGTACATAATTATGTCATTCGATATTTACTTAAGCTGCCGTCGGAGCTTTAAACTAATTACGCGATCGTTTCGATCCCGCGCGAGCTTTAATTGTTTGCCTCCAAAGTTTGCGAGCGGTTTTTAAGCAATTTCCCTCCAAAAAATGAAAATTGAAGTAATCAACGAATTTTTTAATGAAACCTAATGGGCCTGGATTTTATGTACTTTGAATTTAAAGGATAATCGCAGCGTTATTTCTTTTTTCCGTTGCAAATTTGAAAAATATTTTAATGCAGCTTGTAAAGTATGGGGGATGGGTAGGATAGGTTTATTTTTGTTACTACGCCACTTTCTTTTTCTTTAGCATATTTTGCATATTGCCCGGAAGAATTTGCAATTAGTGTTTAGTCTCTGAATCATCCCACTTAAACTTTATTAACTCGTTAAATTTTATTTATTCTCTTCGATCAAATGTAAATAAAAAAAAACACAATTTTAAAAGCCGCCATTTGTGCGACTCTTAAATCTTCAATTTTTCTCCAAATCTCTAATATCAGTCTATGGTGCTTTCTCTAAAAATTAAGAAATCAAATTCTCGCTAAATTTTATTTCTGAATAAAAAATTATTCCCTTAAACAGTAAACGACTTTGACATTGTATTTTCATTTTTTCACATTCAGATATATATTAACTCGACTCCAGCACAAAAGACTCAGATTACAATGTCGCCTTAAAAAATCCAAACAGACTCCCATCGAACTAATAATATCGCAGTGCATAAAGCATAAACGAGCGCGTTGAAAAAGGCAAAACCTCGAAAAGAATCTGACAAATTTATAGCCAATTAGCGGGGTCAGTTCGACGACTCGCCGGCCGAGTAGCCGCGGGTCTTTTTAATCCCTCGCGCGTTTCCGCCGGCCGATCGTCACGCTGGATTCTGCAGAAAAGTAATCGGCCAATCCGGTAGGTGGGTGGTCCTTTCTCCTCTCGTCCGTGCACTCGAGGAATCCCCGTGTATAAGCAGCGCGCGCGCGAGCGGCTCTGAATGACCGGCGCGTCCCGCGAACGTGATCGCACGCGCCGTTTTTTTCCCTTCCCTCGGTCTTTCGCCTCGCCGCCGCGGAGCCCTGCCCACGAGAGCGCGCGCGCAAAAAGAGCAAATCGTCGCGAAAAGGAGTCCATTTTAATAAATTTTGCGCCGGTTCGCAAATAGTGTATTTTTACGACTAAAGCCGCGCGCGGGGTATTCGCGTTTCATTGTATTTTATATGCGCGCGAGGATGTAAGCTCGGGTTTTGCTGGTCTTTTCGGTCGAGTGGTAATTCAGCGATTTCCTCGATGGGCATCGGAAATTTTTACCTTGGATCAAGTGCGCTTTAAGCAGCTGCAACGCGTAAGGCCTGCCGGAAAAGAATTGCATTTATTAGGTGGGTATTATCGGACCGGTTTGATCGGCGCAACATGAAAGAGCCCATTACACGCTCGATATAATCCAATATAGATTTTTTCACTCGAAAGTATTTTCTCCATCGACTTGCAGCGAGAAAAATTTGCAAAAATTTATTACGAGCCGCAACCACGCTGTATGCTCTTTTTAGCGCAAGCTTTTCGATTAAAATTCAAGTAGCTTTTAAACGCGAGCTACGAATCCTGCGAAAAACTGCAATAACTCGTAAAATCGTGATAATTTTAATTTCCGTAAGATTAAATTTTTTTCTCGAAAATCGCTCAGACGAAGTAGCACTGTGTAATTTTGAGCCTGAAAAAAGTCAGGCAGTCACAGCGCCAACGAAAAGGGACCATCGCGTCGAGCCAATTGGCGCACGCGACTGGAGTAATGTATCCGCCGGTGAAAAAGAAGCGAGCGGGCTTGGATTTTCCGCTAGATTTCCATCGGCTTTATTCCGTGAGAGCGCGGCCGCAATCGATGGGCGCGTCGGGCGCGTGCGTTTATGTATCGCGCGCGTCGCGGTGGCGTGCGCGCGCGCGAGGAGATAATATCGTAAAGGCGGGCGCCCCGCGCCATCGCCGTGGAAACGCCGACGGTAAATTTCTTTTTTTACGCGCGCGACGCCGCTCCGATAAAGCGGGACGCGCGGATTATTGCGCGGCCCCTTTTCGGCTTTTCGGACCGCCGGCCGTTTTCTGGCTTATTTATCGGCCCTCTGCCTCCCCACTTCAATTCCTACCTCTTTAATCAAGCGACGACGAAAAAAAAAGACACGAACACTCGAGTTAAATCGAGCATCGCGTTTCCGCACGTTGGGTGCATTTCGAAAAAGGAAATTTTACGATCCCGCCGAATTCGATAATCTAGCGGATAAAATTTCGATCAGCCGAAGCGGCGATTTTCGCGCGCGCGCGGATAAATCGGCGTCGTGCTCAATTTTTTTTTCGTTTTGCATGAACGCGCGCTCGCTCGTCGAAAGGGCCCACTATCCGTTCGCTGGCAAAAGTGGAAACAGATAAATCTCGCTACCCTATAAACTGCAGCTAATAGATCGTCAAAGCTGAAAAGGCCGCGGCGCGCGAAGAAAAACGAGAGTTACTGCCGGCCGAGCGGCTTTTATGTACTTTTTCAGTTAGCGGATCAGCGCGTGCGCGCCGTGTGTATGCAATGCAATGAGGCTCGGCGACCACCGAACGCTCGCCGCGCCCAATTATTACTCGTTAACGCCGCTCGTATTAGTCGGCGCGACAAAGCGCCGCGGTGTTTGCGGGACGGGGCTTTAATTATATTATTTGAATTACGGCCGACGTTTATTCCTGTCGCGTTCGCGTGTCGAACTGTGCGCTAACAGCAGGTGGGCCCCGAGATGATCGCACGATTTCACGCAGTGACGCGACGGTTCGCCTGCTGGGCATTGATGATCGATGAGGAGCGATTTTTTTAATCTTCGTAGAGAAGTTTGGATTTGCGATTTTTGTATTTTGTAATAGAAGCTGCGTTTTATCTTCTTTTGGTGATGGTTTATGATGAGTTTGAGGCACCACTTCTATGCTAAAATAATATTTTTTAATGTAACAAAAAATAGATCGCTGAATTCTTAATGAAAGTCTTGCGCATATCGATTATTGCAAACTTTCTTAAATAGTTTTTTTTAAAGTCTTATAAAAAATAATTCAGAATCTAAATTAGCGAAAATTTCACTCATTTTGCACGTGAACTCATTAGTTAATCATTATTAGTGGCAACAAAATTAAATACAGAAAAGCTACTAAAAATATAATAAATTAAACAGAATAATTTCACTTTCTGGATAATGGCTCAAGAAAATCTAATGAATAGCAAATTTAGCGGAGAAAATATTCACTCCAATAAACGATTAAATGAATATTGGGTCTGCTTTCATCATTATCAGCGAAAATTTTTTTATATTTTGTAAAGCATCTGAATTGATTTATATTTCAACTTACGGTTGATAATCAATGATACTTAATCTAATAAAAAAACTAGACTTTAAGTATTATTCATGAATAAATTAATGTTTTTAATTATAATCATTTACTTTTGCGTAGACGATACTCCAAGTTTTCTTTAGTAATAAATGCAGATTCACGAATTCAAATTTAAAGAGTACATCTGAAAAGTTAGCACGTCCCTCTCGAATACACCGAGCCGCCGGTCGTCGTCATTAAAGCAAAAACACGCTCGCCGCTCGGCTAAGAATTAAGAACCGTCGGAGAAGAAGCCGGGCATTCCCGCCTAATTGGCCTAATAATCCGCGAGACGCAGAGAGCGGGGGAATCGGTAAATCTGCCTCGTTGTCCCGGTGCGCGCGCGATAGTCGCTTTACGAGAGCCGGCCGGCCGGCCGTTTACGGCGTGCGTACGACGTGGCGGCATCATCGTCGCGCGTCCCCGGCCAGGTGAGTCGAGAGTCCGCGCGCGCGTGCGTCGCGCAGGTGCCGCGGCCCTTCGCCTCGAGGAGGCCTATCCTCGCGCGCTTTATGGGGTGGTCGCCGCGTAATTTGATGGCCCTATAAAAACGCCCGCCGCGCACTCTTTACCGGCGCGCGCGCGCCCCCCATCCGTCAGCCGGCGCCCCGATTTTTCCCCGCGTGTCTTTTCCGAGCCGCGCTTTTTTTTCGGCGATCGGCCGATGGCCGTAAAAGTCGCGGCGCTCCTTCGGCCCCTTTTGGCTCCGTCGAAGGGGGAGGAGGGGCCGCGATGCTTTTACAGGCTTTTCCGTTATAAATCTGCGAAATTACACGGACGCGTCGGGATGCTTTTGGAGCGCGAGCCCACGGGAAATTTATTGGTGCGCGAATGGTGCGCGCCTCTTGGTCTTTGTGACCGAGCGAGAGATGGGCGGCGAGAGCGTCGCGTTAAGATCTGCTGGCGATTAAGCCGTATTAGAAACACTTTAGCTTTTTCGTTATGGTTTTTCTTAAAATTTTCTGGAGAAATTGGGGAAAAAATGGGTCGCGCTTTGTGTGCGATCTTTCGAACAATGGTCGCTTGAAAGCGCGCTTTTGTACTCGGAGAAACTTTCCTTTTCTTCATTGTTAATGTGAATTGAGTTCAATGTGTTGAGAATAATTACTAATAAATTATAAAAAATTATTACGTATCAATTTAGTTATTCAAGTAACAAGCAATAAATTATCTGAATTATATTGTACTATAAAGTCATAAAGTAACATGATGCAGCAGAAATATTCTATTGGATCCAATTTAAAATAATGACTTTGATCTTTCCTTCTCATCGCGTATGCAAAAAAAATTGTGTCATCGCTTCAAAATAATATTTTTATGTTCCAGAAGAAAAAAAGCAGCGGCAGCAGCGAGAAAACAAACCAAGCGCATAAAGCACGACAATCACGTCCGGCGCATAAACATGGGAATCAACGAAACGCACACAGCGAGAAAGAAAGGCCGAACGTTAAACCGGCCGGGGGCTCCATGATCCCCGATGATTAGCATTCAGCGAAGTCAGCGGCAGCGACGAGCGTCCGCCGCGGGAAAGCCGAAAATACAGTGGCAGCCCGTCGGGGGGAGGGGAAGAAAAATTCGATTCGCCAGCGGAATGACAAAACTGACCCCCCCCACCCACCGGGGGTATCTTTATTCCGTACAGATTTCATCGGCATGATCGAGCCCCGGCGCGCAGTCGGTTTATCTGGCCGGTGGGATCGGGGGCAGAAGCGCGACTCGCGAGGCAGCGTCCAATGGGGGGATCCGCCGGCCTGTATTAGCCGGAGAGCGCGCGCGGCAGTCATCGAGCGGGAAAGCGGCAGCCGGCAGTCGGGCGCAGGAAACGGGAAACGTGGTGGAAATTGAAAATGTGATGGACGCCCGACGGGGGGAGCGAGCGCCCGGGGGAGGGAGCGAGACGGAGTCGTAGAAAGTCGAGGGGTGGGATCGGCGCGCGACGGAGAGAGGGAGTAGATGGCGGCCCCGGATACGGCCTGATGGCGCGGCGCAGAGGAGCTGGAAGGCCTGCGGAAATTACGAGACCTGCGATTGTATTCCGCAGTCCCGGGATTAACGCCGGCCCCTGCTATCCGCGAATAAATAGCCGCCGGCGCCTCTCCCCTACTCCGCTCGACCGATGTGTACTATTGCGGATCGGAAGGCGTCCGTCGGCGCGGACTTGCTTATTAAAATCATCGGCCGATGAGCAGTTTGCCTCGCGTCACCTGCTGCCGCTCGCGCGGGATGCCCAGTTTTATTTATTCCTTTTTTTTCGATGGACGTATATTATACCGATGCGTCATGCTGCTCTTTCGGCTTATCCGGAGAAACTTTTTAGCTCTGAACATCTGCGATGTCAGGATTTGGGAAAATCGAACGCTCATTTTACGAACGAGAAAAAGGATCGAAGCACATCCTAGAAGAACAAAAATAGCTGTCCGCGTACTCTTAACAAACTTTTTTTTTTTAATCCGAAGAAAAACCGCGGTAGCACGTTCGAACAATCAACTATTTTTACTTTAAAAAAAGAAGAAATATAGACATTAACATCCGCCAGTTCCTAACGAATGGCGAAGCGTGTGCATGCCCTCGGGATTTTTAATTTCTCGTATCGATTAGTTTTTTCGTTAGCGCGCACGCGGTAGGCGAGGGAGCGCGGCATACGGCGCGGCGCGTATAAAGCGATCTGTGCCCCGTGTTTATGACGGAATATGTATGCATAGTAGTCGGCCGGATCACAGCGGCGCGAAGAACTCATTACCCCGAGCTGAAGGTATTAGCATATTTAGAGGGTGCACCTCGAGAGCCACCTTATCTCCCTCCGCGCGCTTCTTTCTCCTTCTCTCTGCGACGGCCTCTTTGCTCGTCCCCACCTTCCTCCGCTCTTTATACTTCCTCTCTCCACCTCCTCCCCTGCCTACCGCGCCAATCGCGAAACCCCTTAGTTTGCCTTTTTTTTTATCCCGACCTCCTCCGTCGAGTATCTTAATATACACAAGTGTGCCTATCGCCTTTTCTTAAAAGCCTCGGGGATAATAAATTACTCGTTTCATTTTGGAACCCTTTTTTCGTATAAGTTATACTATACATCTCGAAGTGTGGGTTGCGTAAGAGGATAAATTTTACAGATTTAAAATTAAAGAGGCAACCTACCAGGTGGTCAGTTACGTAGGAACCCATTTCGACAAACAAATTTCCCACGGATTTTCAGGAAGAAAATCTTCGAACCGGCTCCGTTCGAGTATCGCTTGATAGACAGCCGGCTCCATTGTCGTCCTCGCGCGCAACTCCCGCCGTTTATTATCGTTACCCCTGTATTCCCCGTAATACGTGTTTGCGTTCTATTTTAAATTCGAGCCGAACGGCGCTCGCTCAATGAAAGAGCGAGCGAGAGAGAAGGAGCCCCTCGCGCCTCCGCGCTCCAGCAGAACCGTAAATCACACGGAGGGAACCCGAAATAAATTGGAGAAACTCGGCGACGCGTCCGAAGGCTGCGCTCGCGCGCGCGCGCGCTCGGCCCCGTGGAGATAGGAACGCGTGTGTAAAAGGTATCCAGCTCGCGCTCGCCTGCTGGAAAGGGCCGAGTAATTAAGGAAGCTCATCCCGAGAGACAATTTAGCTTAATGAGAGGCAGCCAGCGGCAAGCCGGCGACCCCCTCCGTCTCGCTCGCCTTCTTCGCGCTTCGCGCGCACCCGACGTCGTACTATCTCGGCCTCCTCTTTGCTCGCCTCCGCGCCGACGCGAAAGTCTCTCTATCTGCGATTTCGTCTTCCCTCCCCCCCGTTTCCCCCTATTTTCTACGGCTCTCGAGAGCTCGGCGTGCTCTTTGAAATTCTTACCCGGCGGCGTCAGCGGGAAACTTTTTAAATAAAACTTTATCGCCGCGCCGATGTTTTTTTTTGCCACGCGTCTAATAACAGTAAAAACAAGGGGTTCTACATAATTACTTTATTTCATCCGTACGTTGATGTAAAAGTAATTTTGGTTCTATTGGGTGGCTGATAGTCTCAAGCGCGGCTAGAAATGTTGCAAATTTGAATTTAACACCGCGATCGATAAAGTTCTCCAGTAGAAATACAAGTTGATATTATCGGTCCCTCGAAATTTTTAATAACTAATTTTCAACTAATTTAACTAACTAATTTTCAAACGGTTGCACATTTATCACTGAAAAATAGTAAACATTCCCTTTTTGCAGTGATGACATGAGCGCAACTGTTTTGAAATAGTCAAATTTTCACTGGAAGAAATTTAATTTCATTTAGAGATTTGGAAAATTACAATAGCTTTTTATAAAATTTATTACAATTTTACAAAAATAAATTAATTTTTTTCCAAATTTACTGCAAATACGACAAATTTTACTACATTTTCAATAAATTTACGAAAAAACTATTGCAATTTTTAGTAGAGCTTTTATTTTCGCGTGACGTTAAAATAATAGCCGTGGCGTGTATCGAGGGGCTCCTGCAAAATTTTGGGGAAAATTATGTAAACGGCCGGCGCACCCGGGCGAAAATTAAATAAAGCATGCAAAGTGGATCTTTCGAATTCCTCGATAAAGCCCGTCGGGCGCGCGCGTGACTACGTCGGGACCCCGTAACTCGCAGGACCGAGCCCGTGAAAAAATCCGGGCGAGTTGATTTTAGGGATTCCTACGTGAGTGCCATATCCGACGCAGCCGGAACGAGGGACGGCCGGTCGCCTTCGGGGATGAAGGAATGCCTCGCTGGCCCGAGGATTTCGCCGACTGAGCAAGGAGGGAGGGTCCGGAGGACGCCAGGGTGGGGCCAACCGCGCGCCGCTTTTTCGGATTTGCCTCGGGGCTTAAGCGCGGCCTTGCCGCGAGGGGGAGAAACAAGCGGGCGATAAATAACGAGCTCCGGCTTTTTTTGCGCGCGGAAAAACGCGCGCGCGCGCGCGGGAGGGAGCCGAAGGGGACGTCCGACCCTCCGTCGCCGCTGCTGGCCATCATTGTTATATACGGAAAATGGATGGAGAGGAGCCGCGCGCCGCTCGGCGATGGAATCTTTTTAAGAAAGTAAATGGAACGAAGATGGAAACGGGGGATATAAAAATGAACGGCACCGTGGAGGCTAATGCAGCGCGCGCGTGTGCGCGCCCGTTCGTGAAAATCCCATCGCGCGGATGCTCGGGGAGAATGTACAAGGAAAATCGAGACTCGAATGAATAAATTGACCGATAACTTCATCTTGATGGAGGTTGCTTTTCACGTGACTTCGATTTTCTTTGTGCGACCCGCTGCTGTTTATAGTAGTAAATCACGTTTGTATAGAAAAATGTATAGTATAGTGTATATGATATTATTTTGTTGTTATCATGTTGTTTATTTAAATAAACTGTACTTCTGTACATAGTCTGCAATAATAGCTGTCTATTTTATTTTCCTCATAATTAATTATTCTATGAACTAGTCTTGGAAATCATTTTTTGATGGTATTTTTTATTTATTAATAAATAAACTTTAAATAAATTTTATCTACATTATTAATTTAGTAGTGTAGTTAATCAAGCCAATAGTGATTAGCTACGAAAAATCTCCTCTTGCTTTGAAATTAAACTTAAATGTAATTTGAATCAACATACTTCATCGATCATTTTTTAAATAACATACCAAATTTTAAACAATTATTTTTACCTAAGTAACTAGATAAATTAAATAAATAGCCAAATAAAAGAAATTGTTGCCAAATAAAAGAAAAATGTTTCAATCACGCTTTTCGCTAAAAAATTATTTTACATAACATATGCCCGATAAACAATAACTAATGAAACTCCAAGTTGTTCGACACGCGAAATCCTTTAAAAAAATATTTGTCGACGCTACTGCCATCTCCCGAAAAACGGAGGAACCTAGTGGGAATATTGCGGGTCGATAATGGGGAAATCTGATGTCGGTAAAAAAGTCGGACAGTAGTAGAAGAACTTGTCGGACTTATTATGTGCTCTTACTACTTACTTTTATTACCGTTGATTTATACATTCTTACTAGAGGAATCGTGAAGCCGCAAAGCGAGTCGGTAAATACAAGATAAGAAAATTGTTCTTTTCGCATAAAAAGCTGTTTTCTTAGACAATGGAAGATGGAGATTCGTATAAGCATTAATAAATTCAGAAAGAAAGAGTGACGGTTGTTGACTTGGAGATCGCATTAGCAAAATGTGTAAGTACGTTTTATGTTCACTAACCATTATCTTTCCATGGGTAATTACCTAAGTGGTCGGATTATGATACTTTTGTAAAGTATGACACATTTATGATGAGTCATAATGTATCTTATTATAACGAATTTTATCAAAATTGGAATACTTATTAAAAAAGAAATATTAAATTGTTTTAAAAAGGCGATGTTTTAGAGACTTTAACAATGAGGAAATGAATTTTATTATACTAATTGCAAAATCTAAATAAATTTTCTGTAGAATGTAAATCGTGATGAAATGATTCAAAACACTTTCATCTCAAAAGTCTAAATTGCAAATTCGTGTACCTCCTGGAATCTGATTTATGCAGTAACATCTCTTACTTCAGAGGACGAAAATTTAACGAAAATTCGCTAGAGCGCGAAAAGTAATATTAATTAAAGCTTCCCGGAAATTGTCGGCGACAAATTTTAAGAGCTGCGAATTAAAGTTTATACGAACGTGTCGTTGGCCATAAAGGCCTGGCGTTAAGGCGCCGACGCGATCGCACCGTTCTAAACATAGGAAGTTGATATAGAAGTCTATTTTCGTTGTCTGGCAAATAATCTCAGTATATCTCGACTGCACGGCTTGTTATAATTTTTCCAGACACCAGCGTCGCTCTGACAGATTTAAAATGTACAATCAATAAATGCATATTAACTTGCAAGTCGAGATCGAGCAAACGTTTCGTTGATTTAAAAAATAAACTATTCTGTTATTTTCATCAATAAAAATTTCAAATTTATTACTTGGAATAATTTTTAATTGATTTCAAATGATGAAGTACTTTTAATTAAATGATTAAAGTGTATGCTACAGGTGTACTAGAAACTTTTATGTAGTAATTTACATACTACATTTAAATATCAATCAAGTGCAAGAATAAATCTGAAAGTTGAATATAAATTCATTCGATTCATGTTGCGACGGACAGAGATAAATCACGACTTAATAAAAAAAAAATGCTTACCACATTAAAATATTGCAACTTGCGTTTTACTTGCCATCAGCCTGCAGGTAACATGTACACGTCTTTTTTTAATCCATAACAACATTTTTCCTAACAAACTGCACAAACGCGTGAAACTTATATTTCCAAAAGAAATTGACACACTGCTTTACGTGGAACTTTCTGAATTCTAGTCCCAGAAAAAAAAACAAGCAGCTCGGCTAAACAACGAGAAAACCGCAGGCGCGCGCACACCCATGCCAAGATCGATTTTTTTAACGACCCCCATCGACGTTTTTAATCGCCCGAAGATTAATGACGTTCCCAAGCATCTCAATCGATCGGGAGGCAGCGCAGGCGGGCCCCGCGCGCCGTGTAATTTGTTTACCGCGCATTTTTTTCGCCGGGTCGCACCGCCGGTGCGCGCCTAGTCGTTAATTGCAGCGGCGAGCGTCCACTTTTCCGCGGTGCGCGCGCGGCTCGCAGAAACGTTCCTCCGCGGCGCGGCGGCCTTATACGGGGAGAGGCCTAACGGCGGGACACCAATTACGGGCCTGCCGCTCGCGTATTAACCATCCGCGGCTCGCTAATAAACTCGGCGGCGATGAGCGAGGGGGGCAGCGGTCTTTTTCAGCAACGAACAATTAGCCGCGGCCAAAGGCGAATTGTCGTAATCGTAATTACAAGCGAGCGCGATACGTTTACCGTTGCGGCCGCCGCTTTATGGGGTATAACTACACGCCGCAACTAAGTTACGCCGGTGCATGCGACGCGCGCCCGATCCGCGGCTGCCGCGTGCACGCCTTCCCCCTTAGTTTCTTTCTTTTTTTATTTTTATACGCCGAGGGGACTACTGTCCGTCAGCGCGTATAGTACGCCACGAAATACTTTGTTGCGCAGGTGACGACACGAGAGGTGGGAGCTAATTTACGCGCGTTACTATAAACGATTTTTTTTTTCGTTATATATAAATTATGTTAATGATCGAGGGTAGCCGCGGGAAGTTCCTTTGAGCGGGCGCGCGCGATCGGCTTTTATTGCTTTACGAGGGCAATTTCGCGAAAAAAATGCACGCGCGCCGGTTTATTATCTGCCGCTCTTCTGACCGGCGAGTGAAATGAATGAAAACATGCGTAAAAGTTTTAACTGTGATGAGAAAGGAATGGTTTATGGATGCCGCGCGCGCGCGCGCGCTCGCACGGCGTTTAGGACAAGTTACTGCTTTTCGCGGGCCGCACTTTCTACGTTTACGTTTCTTCTCATCTAATAATGTAATTATTTATGGAATCATTAATCCGTAATTGTAAGATGCACCGCGGATTGTAAAACGAGCGTGTAGAACATTTATTGCGGCTGTTAAAAAATCAGCATTAGTTAATCAAACACGCTTGAATCCGCGCGCGGAATTTCTATGGGTCTATCGCGGCGAGCTGGAATCGCATATAAATCGTCTTGCTCTTCTCGAAACTTTCGTCGACTGCACAGTCGCAGCTGTTGCGCAAGAGCGTAAATTAAAGCTTGACGCTTCGGAGCGTCACTTTTAGAGGACACTTTTTTTTTCGGAAAGCGCGCTTTTCCCGCGCGTAACCTCGAGGAGCGGACGCGAAGCTCTCAAGGATGCCTTCGAAACGATTGTATCGCTGCATCCGTTTTCCTTCTGGCAAGGCCAGAGCGAGCCGGCGAGGGAAGGACTGACCGTTCTTATGCTTCTAGAGCAGAAAGGGACCTTATTTTTTGCTCCAATAAAGAGTTACCTAAGCGCTCGCGCAGCTCGGCCCGGCCATAAATAGTAACTGCAAGGTCGGCCTACGGTTACGCTGCGGCCATTGTCCAAGGGGCTTAGGATCCCATTCGTGCGGCATTCAAATTAAGGAATTTTACAAACAGAAAGCCGACGTTACAGAGCTGCGCGACTAATTCTTGCAACTGGAGTGAAAAAAAATTGTACCTTGTATTGGTCTAATGACTTAGGGGAGCTGCTCTAGAATTTCGAAGGCATGAGAGTTGACTTTCTTGAATCGTGCATTTTTCACTAAGTTGATGAAATAAATTTAATAAACAATATAATACACCGTATTTTTTATTATATTATTCAAATTTATTTAGCCAAGACTTTAAAGAAATTATTAAATTCATTCAGTGCTTGTATGTGGTAAGTTTAAGATAAAAATTTATTATTTAAATAATAAAATATAATTTTAAACATTTTTTAAACTACATTTTCAGTATTTTAATGTCTGTATTGAAGTAATCGATACTTTCGGAGTAACCCAAGATGGTTCAACATTACACATCTTTCAGTGTAAATAAAAAACGTAATACTCATCTTCTTATTTTTTCTAAACGAGACAATCATATATCATTCAGATTGAAATCAAGTCTGCAAGTTTTATTAAAAAATTTGAATGTTTGTGCTTTTCATATCTATACGTTAAACAATGCAGTAACTCTAGCAGACTCAATTTCTGACATCCCTTACTTATATCTTTATTAAACAACAAATTTTTTACATAAAAAACTAACTTTATGAAATATATACTGCACTGCACGGACTTGCGGTTACGCCTGGTCGAAGCTCACTATAACGATACTCCTACTATCCAGGTGCGACCAACAAAAAAATCATTCGAGAAAACGAACCAAGAGCGAGGTACGAGTACACAAGTCGAGCGACACACCGAGCTCGCCGCGAGCGCATCGCGCGTCGTGGAATTCAAAATGGCCGGCCGAGCGTGGGCAACCGGCCCCACATGCGCGCCTCATGCGGGCCCCCGCGGAGGATGCGCCGCCGCGACGGTAATTATAACGCGCGATCAGCCGGAACGGCTTTATGATTCGAGATCCCCCCCTTGTTTTTGCCCTCCTCGCTCGCCTTGGCGGCCTTTCCCCCCGCCCGCCCCGCGCCCGGCTACTTGCTCGCTTAATTTACAAGGGGTGCGTTATTATAAATTGAAGGATTTAGTGCTCGCGAATAATCCCGGGCTCGTTTATTTTCGATGATTATGCCGCGAGTGCGTTTGGTAGCGCGCGAAATTTATGGATTTGATTCGCGGTGCGCGCGCGCGACCGTTTATTTTTAGCGCGCACTCGCTCTGCGCTTGTTAATCGTCGGCTCGTTTTATTCGCCCGGGGATTTTCTCGAGCGGGAGGCCGTATTTTAAAGCTCGGGTAATTTATTCTATAAGTTTTTTGCCGCGGCGAGACGGGAGAGAGAGAAAAAAAAATGGAATTTTTCATATTGAAAAGTCATTATTACAGTGGCGCTCGGCGTCGTAAAGATTCCGCGCGCGGACGCCGTGGTGATTAGGTGTATGTACAGTCGAAGGCTCGAAGTGAATATATCGGTGCCAAGGTGAGGCTTTCCTTTGTAGTTGTCTTAGACCGAGAGCCGAGTTCGCGATCGGATTTTCCCCGTCCAGTATCGCAATTTTTGTGGACTAATCTCAGTCCTCTCGTATAACCAGCTGGCCGGATTTAACGATCCTCGATAAATTGAGCAAAATAAACGCGTTGCAAATCGACTTGATAAAATATCCAATAAAAGTAATAAATGGAAGGTCGAGAGCGCGCACTCCCGTGAAAGTTCGCTCGGGCAATAATGAGTATATTGTCGAAAAGGCGAGTCCATAAAAAATGGAGCAGTAAAACCAAACATCGGGTTATCGAGTTTCATCGCAGCTAAGTGGGAGCGGCGTGAATGGCGTCTCTCGATCTTAGCCTCGCCGAGGCGAGCGTCCCTCGGCCGACGACTTTTAAACTCGAGTCCGATCTACTCCGAAGCGGAGAGGAGAGCCGGGAATACGTCGCGAGAAAAAATCTCGAAGGAGAAAGAGCGAGAGCTTAGTGTCTGACTCATAGAAAGGGAAGGACACGATCGCTGGTGACTTAGAATATCAAATCAACCGCGACGACCAATAATCGTAAAAGAATGCGATCAGAAGAAACTCGCGATACAAAAGAATTTACAATTTTTTCCAGAAATTATTTGTCATATCACACCATCACCGATATATTTCTAATATTCCGTCGATAAATAAAATACGGTTTTCCTCTTACTACGCTTTTATGCTACATATCGAACGGCCGGCAAAGAGCCGTAGGGCGAAGCAATCAAAGCGCGCCAGCTCCGCGTGTATACCTGGGCTGCTCATTACGCCCCGGCTTCCCCCGGCAGCGCCGGGCGACTTTTAGCCGGACGCTCGCCGTCTCTCTCGCTCCTCGGTCATGGCGGAGAGGCCTCGAGCCGAGGGGCATGGCTGTATGCACGCCGGCGAGGCGGTCGAACGGGACGAGGGGGGAGCCAGCCGGAGAAAGAGAACTGGAATCGGAGGGGAAAAAGGCGAGAACGCCGATGGAATACGTGCGCCCCGCAAGCCAAGTGTATATCTGTATAGCGCGCCATCGTCCGACGCGCCGTCGTGGCAGCCATGCCCTCTTTCGCTCCGGTTCTCGCCGTGGATCTCCGCCTGTAAGGGACTGTTTCCACTCGCGTCTCGTAAGATTTTCGAAAATTTTTTATGAAGTTTTTTTTGTTTTATCGCGTTATTACATTTAGTTTAATTTGTACAGAATTTAAAAGAAAAAGTTTAAAATATGCGCGGAGAGATTCAACGAAGGTAAAGGTGAATTTAGAATTTTTCTTTTAGTATATTGATTTATGCGCGACCTTCGACGGACAATTCATGACTACCGCATAATATAATTTTTACGTCGCGCGTATAATTGATTACTATCACTGTAATTGCAGCTTAACTAAGCTTTTCCGATGCATCGATGTGGTAATTAATTAATGGCAATCACAAGATCAAGTTTAATCGGCGCGCATCGTCAAAAAAAAAGCTTGGAACGTGATTTAAAGAATAATAGCCGGTCTACAAGCTCTCAATGGCGCAATAGAATTTTAAACAATCTGAAAAGACTCCGGCTCGTAAAAATTTATGAACGATATTTAGAGAAAGTGTAAACATTGACATCAACGCGAGCCTCCGTTCTCTCCTCTCCTTCGTTTTTTTTTTTCATTCGCGGCCAACTGAAAAAGCCATTCGAGCGTAACTCCCCCTTTGATCTGCAAATACGCCGAGAGTAACGACCGGTGCTCCCGTGCGTTTTACTTTTAATTGCACCTTTTAAAAATTTTCCAATGCCCGTCGCAGTAAATTTTCTCCCGAGCGCCGCGCTCTTTTCTTTCCCCTCTGGCGGACAGGCCAGTAAAAAGCCGCGCGAGGCGCACCGAAAATCGCGTGTCAGTGACTTTCAAAAGTCGAGCGGAGGCTGATGCAGGAACCGGGTCAGTCTTCGCCTCGAGAGCGCCGCAGTAAAAGTGCGCGCCTCTCCGTTGTTTACGAGGAATAATGATCGCCTACTTGTAGCCGTGCGCGCGAATCCGCGATGGGTCTCGTGGGAAATATTTATTTTCGCCGGAAAAATGCAAGCGACGTCCCCGATATGCAGGCCGCTTAATCGCTCCTAAACCGACGTGGATGATGAGTACGAATGGTCAGACCGCGGCTACTTTTCCCTCGTTTTTTTTTTCTTTGGTGGGCGCACCTATATTTTTGCCGACGGACTTCGAGAAATTTGCTGTACCTTTCAGCGAAAATAATGTTTGGTTATACGTTCGAGCTTGCAACGGGATATTCTATTTAGAGTGTAGTAAACTGGGAAAGAATTTGGGAAATGCATGTATCCCTTTTTTTCTATAACTGTGAGGTCTAGAAGGTATACTTAACGGATACATAAAATCTGTTTTGGTTAAACGTAGAAAAATAATATTTTTTATTTAGAAATGTTTAAAAGTGTACTTTATATTTCCAAAATAATTTTTAAAGTTTGATTCTGAAGTTGAATTTACAGTACAAAGAATATTCTTTTTTAAAGTTTTCACGCAGTATGTTCTGAAGATACAGATATTGTGAAACTTCCGATTTGTTTCATAATTTTTTCAGAAAATTCTCTCCGACTATAATTAAAGTAAAGATGCATTTTTTGCAAAAAAGCAACTTTTCTTATTACGTTATTATTAATTTTTATTATTTTTAAACACATAGAATTACGTTTCAAAAATTTCAATCCTACACATGTTCCCAAGGTTACTATCCTGTATTCAAAAACGAAAAAAAAATTCTCTCCCCGCATACACCTCCTTATCAACATAAATTCTTACCTCCTATCGATCTTCAACATCGAAACGCCGCTCGAGAAACGGTACAAGAACAGCGGAGAAAAAAAAACTCTCGGGCAACTAGGAAATAATCGCCGAATGCAAAGCTCACGTGCTCGTGTGCCCGAGAGCTCGCGGAATTCTCGCGAGGGGTCCGCGGGGCGGCGGCAGCTCGTACGCGCTCGCCGGCAGCGCAAAAAAGGCCGGCCGATATTTTCCCAGCGCGAGGCGCGCGCGCGCGCGCGAGTCTGAGAAAGTTTGCGCGCGAGCTCCCGCAAAACTTCTCTCTCCCTCTCGGAAATTGCCCTGCGTTTCGGAGGATTTTTACGAGCTCGCTTATTTCCAAGCGCGCGGCACTACCGCGAGCGCGGCGCGTCCGTCCCGCGCGGCGGCGGCGATCCTCGGGGCCCGATTACACCCGTTATTACGATTATCGTCCCCCGTCATCGTTGCGCGGCAAAATTTTCGCGAGCCGCACGGTCGCATGCACCTAAATGCCGGCCTCGCCGGCGCAATTTATGCGGAATCGTGCGACGCTTTTTTCCGCGCGCAATTGTGCCTTACATCGGCTCGCGCGCGACTCACCGTGGATTACGCTTTAGATCGGTTTGCGGAGATACTCTGAAATTTCTGGTTTGCGATGCCTATCGGCGGATCTGAACAACATCTCGAATGTCCGTTGGCTCGTTTTTTTTTTTTTTTTTCATTGTCTTGGTTCGAAATTATCGCGCGCAATCAACTGCGCTACTAAGCGCATTATCATAAAGCTCTTGGAGGAACACGAGGCGTTCGAGGTGGAGTTAAACGCTCGATCTTGATACGCGGCGAGAAATATATATTTTTTCTACATAAATTACCGCCGACTTCGACGTACCTGCGTTATTGTTTAAACGCCGGGCTTCGGAGAATCGAGAATCCCGCGGTAATAGGAGACTCGATGCAGACCCTCAAGAAACAACGTTTAAATAAAATATTATAAACCCCCGGTACGGCCGACGCGGTCCCATTACACAAATCACATCAGGGCGATAAAGAAGCATAATTTGTTCGAGCTTCTTTTTTCGCGCGCTCGCGCGATAGGTCCGCGCGTCGGGCAAAAAGGCCAAGGCGCAGAGGCAGAACGAGGAAGAGAGCGACGTCGCCCAATGGAAGCGGCGAGATATCCTATTCATCCGGGCAGCCGGAGACCATAAACATGCCAAAAATGTTTCGTTGCTCAACACTTTAGCCCCTGACGCGTCTCTTTTTTTTCCCTCTCGCTCCACGGCGTCCTCCCTCCCTCCCGCGGGATCTTTACGCCGGGCACGTACGTAAATTCCCACCGTCGTCTCCGGCGCGCCTCCCACGCGGCTTACGCCCGCTTTCTCGGGGCCCCGATAGCTCCCCTATCTCCGGCCGCAGCGACGCGCGCGCGCGAGCGAGAGCCGCAGAACCTGTCCCGCTTTTCCATAAATTCTGAATTTTATTTAGTCCGCCTTCGAGCGCGCGCACGCACGCTGAAAGAAGCTGAGCGTGGCACGGGGTTGTCGTACGGTCGACCGGGGGGAAGGGGGGAGGAGAGAGGCATTCCGCGCGAATGGAGAACCGGAGATACGCCGAGCGAGAAGAAACGGAGACGAAGTCGATATGTGTGTATGCGTGCGCGAAGGAGAGAGAGGCAGAGACGGAGTCGGAGAAATACGCGGGGATGCGGAGAGGAGGAGATAATGGAGGATCGCTCCGGAGGATTTTATAAGTCGATGTCGAAATAATAATAAATATACAAAGTTATTGTTTGTACAAGGAATTTTCGGACGGTTCGCGTTAGCTTTTTAAAGTTACAACGGTCGAGGTGTGCTCCTGACAGAATATACGTTAAATCTTTTTCGAATTGTCCCGGCAAAATTGCTTGTATCTTTTACAATATGCAAGGATAAAAAATGAATTGTAAAGCTCTTGAATGGAAAAGAAGCTGTTGAATTATTCCAGAAACTACAAAGTCATACTCCTTTTTTTAACCCGCATTATTCACGGCCATTCCAGTTGCAAAGCCGGCGAAAAAAAAAGCTGCATTCGATGCGCAATATAAAATAATGTCCTCGCGGCTTCCCCGCGTCCCCTTCAACCAAAAGAGCCGCGCAAAAATTCATCCGCAGAAAAGAAACGCCGAGTACAAAAAAAAAAACGCATATCCGCGTACATCGTGTATCTAATAGTCAGCTGTGCTCTCGAAGCAGGTGTACCCGCGGCGGGTCTCGCCTCGCATAATCAGCGCCCGCGCTGTAATTTAGCCGCGGCGCGTCCCTCGGCCCCGCGCGCGCTAACCATATACACGCGTACGTGCACGCACACCGCACCGGGCGTACTCGAGGCTACGCGCGCGTACACGCCGCCGAGGGACGGAATGCGCGAGCGAGCGCCTGCCTCGGCTCTCGAGCTAAATAATACCGAGCGAGTGCGTATATACCTACGTGCGCTCGCGCGCGGGGTATATAGGATGCCCATAAAACTACAGCCTCCAAACGAACTACATGCGTTTGTAATTCCAGGCCGGCGGTGCGGGCGCCTTTTCTCTCCCCCGGGTGTGCGTATCGCGCTCTCGAGGCGCGGTGGTAGGGGGACGCTGCGGCGGCGGCTTCGTTAACGGCTGGACCGTGTTCGGAATTCCGAAAGGCTAATGAAGATCCGAGCGCGGCTCCGGGACGCCGATTCGAAGTAATTATTCCGATTGCTTTTATTCGCCGAGGGCCGAAGATTAACGGGGGGGAGGGCGGAGGCCGCCGAGGACGACCGGCCGTCGCCCGAGGTACGAGGGGAGAGGCCGAGACCGGACGATATGATGCGCGCGCTGAATGTACCGGATCGGCCCTTTTTCGATTGGCTTTTTCACGAGGGCCCGCCGGGACGCCCGTTGAATATTCGATGAAATGTTTCGTGGATCGAAGGGGTCACGCCTTCGGCGAGCGGCCGGTTTGTGAAGTTGGATCCGAAGTAATAAGCGAGGAAAACTGAGGAGGCGGAATCATCATGCTCACATCTTATAGGCTGAAGTACTAAGCGGAACCTTTAGCACAGAGTATATTTTATGTTTAATGATCGTCAAAATTGTTTAGTTAGTTGATTGGCTAAAATGATTGCGCCTTTTGGGAGGTGTATAGAAATAGTTAATCGTTTAAGTGTTGTATTCACAATAAAAAAAGGAAAAAAGCGTGCGGAGTGAATTTCATTGGGATAAATACAGCTAGATGAGTGGTCGTGAAATTAGAGTATTGGTAATTAACCGAACCTCAATTGCAGTTGTAACGGCAGCAATTTGGCTTTGCTATAATTTGAGTCTTATAAAATTACAATAACTACTCTAGCCGTAACTATTATAGTGCTGTTTCAATTGTAACTTTCGGAATAACAAACATCATCTTTCATTATTACCATTCGATTTTTATGCGGTATTAACGCAGTAATATGTGACTCTTCGACTATTAATTACACTCGAAATAATTTTGTTAAAATGCCTCAAATTACAGCATACGATAGACGAGTAGGTACCTCATCGTTGAAGAATTTATGAAATTAATTAGAAAAATGTTCGCAGCCTATAAAAGAAGAGTATGAAACTTGTTCTAACTTGAAGGAAAAGTACTTTGTTCTAGAACGGTTGCGCTGCAATTGCAGATAAGTCGAAAAGCTGTTATCAGAGGCATGTAATGTAACGAAGTCATAACTTTGGAGTCACGAAGCCGTCGGAAGCGGCGAGTAAGTCCGCGAAAGAAATTAGCGGTGTAAATTCTGGTTAAAACGCTGCTCTTTGCAAAAATAAATGATTTCCCAATTGATTAAACGCTTCTTCGCGTATAAAAATATTCAAGCAAACAAACAAGATTTGAATAATTGCTCCATTATAATTTTCTGAACCATTACCCTTTATTTTCTCTGCGGTATAATACCAGTTCAGAAAACGTTATATAGTCTAGTTTTGTACACTCCGCAGGCTGCATTGTACAAATAACTAAATTATTTATTTTAATTTATTTTGCGAATATTTATCAATCTCTTAAGAATCGAGAAAAACTTGCAATTTGTCGAAGGAATAATGTTTTCGAAGAAAACGAAGACAAACATTAAAAAAAATCGATGCGCTTCGTCGAAGGAAATTAGTTGCAGCGTTCGTGCAAATTTTTATTACCTCGTCACATACACACCCGCCATTTTCAGTCCATATAATTGGAACAAAAACACCGTTTACGTGTTTCTCCGTCACGAAATTGAGCACGCGCTGTGCACCATATCGCTCGACAAACGCCCCGACTTTTTACCAGGTGTCTCTCAACTTATATTGCTGCGTACGTTCAAAATAATTTTTTACCACGGCCGCGGCTACGCCTTTGCTTCAGCTTTTGCACTCGAATGCAAAGCTGAAGAATTTACTCATAAATTTAAAAATAGAATGAATGTATAAAAGTCCACGTTGTTACTTAAAAAGCTGATTTAACTAAATTGTAACGGATACTAAAACAAAAAAAAGATGAATTATATAAAAAAATTACGCAGTGCAAGTAAGAGTTGATCAAATTCGAAGTGGCAACGATAAGCAATGAATTCTTGCGTGCAATTTTCATCGGCGCCAGGAGTTCATTAAAATAAAGTCAAGGCTGCAGTACGAAGCGCATTCCCCGCAACTCGTTTAATCGCTTGCAAAAATATTCGTTTAAAAAAAAAAATCTCCACATTGCATTCGCTGCTATTCCGTCGTCCAGCGCTCGACGGTAATTCCATCACTGCCAGCGCGCGATGAAAAATTCATACGCCGGCGAGCGGCCGAATCCTTGACCGCGCGCACCACCCGTCGAAAAAAGGGAGCGCGCGCTCCGCAGAATAAGGGAAAAAAAAGGGGCGCAAAAAAAGTAGCGCCGGACACGCAAAGAAAAGACTGCTCGGACTCACCTTGCGGCTGCAATGGCGTCGTCGGCCGCGGCGCAGAGGTCGCTGCGGCTCGCGAGGTCGCTGTCGGCCGCGGGCTTCGTCGCGTGGACGAGGCGGCAGCAGCAGGGGCGGCGGCAGGGGCACGGCGCGCACCCTACGGGCTCGGCGGGGCTTGCCGTAGGCTCCCGGTCGTCGGCGGGGGTGGCTGCTGCAGCTGGTGGACCGTCGGCTAGTCCATGCCGGCCGGCCGCTCGGCCGCTGCAACAGGCGACTGGTCAGTCCGTGCGCTCGCTCACTGCCCGCGGCCGCGGTGCACGTAGTTGACGCGGACATCGGGCACACTGCACTCTCTCATCATAAAGACAGTCGCAATTTCCTAGACAGTGGCTTTTCTGCGGGCACGCGCGACTCCGGCGTGCGGGACACGTGCGCGGAGCTCTACCCCGGGGAAAATCGAGCCGCGATCTATCGGCTGCACCGCGGCGTAACTGGCTAGAGCGAGAGAGAGCCGTAAACTGAGCGAGCGCGCGAACAACTGGTGCACGCGCTCGTGGTAGCGGCAGCTCGCTCGCTCGCCGTAGTGGGAAGGAGAGAGAGAGAGAGAGGAGAGGAGAGAAGGAGAGAGACTCCGAAGGAAACCAGAAATACACACTACTGGTAGCGTGCGCGGCGCTCGCCGCGAGAGCCGACTATATTCAGCGGCGTGCGCTCGGTAGGTTGGTACCCGAGACGAGACCAACGGGACTTGCGGCTCGGAGGAAGAAGAGAGAGAGAGAGGCGCGATAGCCAACCGTAGGACACGGCTCGGCCCCGGTCGAGTCAGGCCAATCAGGCGGCCACCGGCTCGCTCCTTTTTACCCGGTCGCGGCGCAGGTGCCGATCTTTTTTGCGGCCCGAGCCGAGGAGGAGCGCGAGCGAGCGAGAGTAGAGGAGGAATCGAGCGCAACGCCGCCAGACGGGACGACGACGATTAAGATGATGATAGTGCCGCGCGCGATCGGCCGACCCTCGCGAGATCTCCGCTCGGGCTTTCGCGGAATTCGTGGGAACTGCATCATGCGTCGATTTCTGCTTTCGAATATTTAGCTGGAAATCGTTGGGGACACGCTTCTGCGCTGGAGGATGAAGCTGCGATTTTTTTTTCTTGCCTTCGTTGCGATCCGCGCAATTTGTTTGGAGTCGATGGCGGATGGTCGTCGAGAGACAAAGCTGACAAGGCTTAGGTTACCTTTTATTGCCATTTGAAGTTGAGCCGTAAAGAGAAAGTTGATTTACTAGGTGGCAATAATGATTCTTAAAGGACCGGCAAATGCGTCAGCCAACTACCCGTTAATGGTCACAAAATCTGTCTAAGTAGGAATGCTAGATTATATACCAAATTTATTGCTCCACTAGATTTATTCGCATACACTGTTACGTGGGAGATGAGCAGCGATAAAAACACCTGCTCCGTTTCGCTAAAAAGTGCGCCAAGTTCGATAAAACCCATTCCTATCGGAGTCTCACTTTTTCGCGGTAAAAACCGCAGTGCAAACAACAAAGGCGCGTCGTATACTTTTTCAAGCAAATCGTCATTTCAGTTAAACGAAAATTTTTTAATGCAGCAATAAAACGAACTGAATTTTCTCCGTCCCGCAGAAATGTCTTTCTTCGCGAAAGTCAACCGAGCGCGGCTCGGCGATCTACGGCTTAATTTTCCGAGGCGAGAGAGTCCCCGTCGCCATTTCAGCGCGATCAACGACTCCTTTTGTCTATATCGCCGGCGCGATCGTCGTCGGTCGCAAAAAAACGCGTCCCGGTGAGAGCCGGCGCGGAGAACGGGGAGAGGAGAAAAAAATCCGGCGCTCTGGCGGAACGGAGAGGTTCGCGAGAAAGGCACCGAGCGAGATTGAGTCACTACGGCCGGAGAGACTTTTATTTCAATAGCCATTGCTTTTGAAGGCGGCCGCGGCTCGGGGCACATGCACGCGCCACCAGCACACTCTCAAAGAAAGACAAAGACCCGCGCGCGAGCAGCGACTCTCGGCTCCTCCGTTGCCGCGGCATCGATCGATCCCCTGGCTCTCTCTAAACTTCAAATGAACATTAAATTGTTCTTATTTAAATTATGTAGTATAGTTTATCATATCTGGTGCAGGTTTTGCTATTCTGTTATATTTTAATTTTTTACTTGCGCGCGGAGAGAATTTTTTTATAAAAATTACATCTGCACAATCTTCTGAGTAATTTTTACAACCTTGATTGGTGTTTTTTAGTATCATAAGAAACTAAGATTATTAAGTTCACGTATAAGTTTCTTTTAGAAAAAATTTGTTGTCCAATATAACGAATAGTAATTATTTAACTGAAAACAGAATATTTTACACTGTTATTTTGCACCTCGACCGAACACGCAATTATTAATAATTTCTGCAGTTTTACATCGAGTGATATTTTCGAAATTTCTTTATTTCATCCACTTATTTTATACACTTTATGTATTGATTTTTTCCTCAGGGACAAGTAAGGGATAGCATCTACCCATCTCTCTCCTTCGCGCGTCGCCGTGACCGCTCGAGTCAGAGGGAACCCGGAGGGAGCGGCCGAGGCGAGCTGCGCCTCTTGGAAACGTTTAGCTCGGTGCGCTTCTTCGGGGCACCGGTGGTGTACACGCGCGCGCGCGCCTTTCACTTCTCGCCACCCGTGGACGCGGCTCACGTGGGACGATATCGCCCGGTGCGCGCAAGCCCGGAACGTCCCGACGCCAAGATTATTCGCGGAAAAGCACTTCTCGCGCTCGGGGTCCGCGAACACTGCGCGGAGATCGCGAGATACCATTTCGCTTGGTTCGCCGCGTGCTTTTCGCTTCGCCGGCGGAAGCAACGAGTATGACCGATGAGGCTATGTAGATTCATTCTCCTCGGTAAATATTCAGTCGCTGCGTGCTATTTTTTTATTTTTAGATCGAGTTGATCTTGTTTGCTCTGAGCAAGATCAATTGCAATATAATTTAAACGCGGTTTTATGTAGCTCTACTCTCAAAAGAAGAAAGAGTGAAAAATCATTCGATTCGAGGGAAATCTGAGTCAATCAAACTTATAGAGCGGGTCAGTTTTTCTGAAAAAAATGATTTTTTAATTTTTCACTCTTATACAGAGTATAATGTATTTTGCGTTATTATGCTCGTAAGAATGATGAATTAAAGGCACTTAATTTATTTTTTTCTTAAATTATTAAATTATTCATCGTCTATATCGGTTATTCAATAATAATATCGTATGTCACAACGCGTAAATTATAAAATATATGTACGCAGCTGCATTAATAAAGCAGATTCGTCAAATATTTGCCCTAGCAAGCACGGCCGTCCAGCCGGATTAAACTCCCCGAGATGAATACCCCCGCAATAAAGAGAAAACGCCATCTTGGACGTTATTAATCCAATTCACCGCTGCGTCTATGAATAAACCCGCGGACTCGGTGTTCCATCGGGTCCCCCGTACGGAGCTACGCTCCACTTCGCGGCGATTAATCCCGGCTCCCGTCGAGCGAGCGACTCCCGAAAAAGGCCATTTTGGTATCGCGATCCTCCCCCTCCGGCGGGGAAAACTCGCTTTTCACCCGCAGTCACACCCCGAAAACTCCCCGCGCGCGTGCGGCCGGCTGATTTACGGGCGCGCGTAAATATTATAATGCGGGGGGTTGGCGCGCGCGGGTAAGACGGAGGCCGGAAGCTCGGCCGGCCCGGCCCTCTAACGAATATAATGCGCCCGGGTATCCATTACTCTGACTCACGCGGCGCTAAGTCGCGACTTTTCCCCTCGCGGGTATCTCCGTCTGGACGGGGCAGCTAATTCGGGGGTGAGATAAGTTTCCAGGGGCGGCACGGATTATTGAGCGCCAGCGGGAGAACGAGGTCTCTTTGATAAATCTCGGGTATTGCCGCGAGTGTTTATCTTTTTTTACGAGAGAGGGACTGCGTAATGCATCGCCACGGATGCGCATTGTTTCGCGGGGAATATTCGAGGCTGCGCGGAATCAGCTTGTGCCACGTTCCACCAATATTTTAGACGCGTTTCGAAAGGGGCCGCGGCTTTTACTTTCCGTTTTGCGTAAAATATTGTGCAATAAATGCTAGTTTTAACTTATTTTCCGAGATGGATTGAGAGTATCGTAAAATCTTTATAAAAGGTTAATTTTCTTTCTTCAAATAATGTTTCGTTATTTTTTAATTATTGAAAAAGTAACTTTAATTATTACGCGTTTTTTAAAATGAAATTTTTCCAAATATTTACATTGTTACTAAACAATATTAAATCTTTTTCAATCTAATTCCGTATTTCTTTAGAGAACAGCCGATTTAATTTTTCTCGAAATTTTTCAATTTTTTTTTACACCGGTGGTACTTTCTATTAAAACCTCAAATCGACCTATTCACTTGATTTTTTCCGCCGAAAGACAGCAGCCGCGCAATTTGCGCGAATAAAGTGAAGAAGAAGCCTTTGTCTTCCGACGACATAACTGTCGAATGGAGAAAAAAAAAATACCCAATCGCGGTGGCTTTACTTCCTCTTTAAACGGATCCATAGAAAAGGGCCGAGCTTTTTTCTACATTGTTCCGGGAGCTACCCCTTCGATGTACTCTCGCAATTACTCAGATCCTCTCGGCGCGCACGCGCAAAAAGCTTCGGCCGATATCAACTCCTTTTCCTCCCCGTCTTTTTCTTCCCTCCTCTTCCTCTTCCCGGCGTCTCCGCGCGCGTTCCTCCATGCCGCTCTTTTTTTTTTTCCTCGCCGGGCTTTCTTCCCCCGCGGTGAAACGCGCCGCCGCGCGCGCTCGTGCACGAAAAAAGAAAATTCTTACCGAGGAAAGCCATTACTGAAATTACTCGCGGCCTGTATACGGGCGCCGGGGAAGTATAAAAAGCAACTATAAATTATCGATAATTCGCATTACCGCGATTTCTGCTCGGCGTGAGGAAAAAGAAAGGAAAACACTCCCGCGGTTCCATAATTTTCGTTATTATATATCGAGCTGCATTATGAGCGCGCATTAGCTAATGGCACCGTGTGTTTACGCGTTTAAAGGAACAGCTCCGTGCTTGGAATAAAACCGCTCGTTTTGTAGTCATGCGCCAAAGCGTCCCTGGAGGAAAATATTTTTTTTCAACGCTCCGCTGGTAAATTTACTCGAGAGCGTTAAAAAAGTGGTTATTTTCAGGTATTTTAAAAATACAACTTCCTTTGATCGCGGCTCGATGAAAAGAGTCCTCCCGAAGTGCATCCCGCAAGAGCACCGTTTATAAAAAGAACTAATAAGAGAGCGAACCTAAAAGCCTATAATTCATTCCCAGTCGACCCCTGGAGAACGATATCCCCGGTATCCTATAATGAAACAACTCATATCTATTTTTTGACAAGTCATTAAAGCAGTCTTTATAATACGATGTTGCGCCCGATTTTTCCACTGCCGTACGCGCGCCTTTGAAGTATCCACGAGCATAGAGAAAGCTCTAGCCGCGGCAATTTATTGAGCTGTCACCGAGAGAGACAGTGGGTCCTTTTCCGCCACCGGCGAATTAGCATTTTAAGAATTATGCTCAATTAAAACATCCGAGGGATCGAACCTCGCCTCATCCCCGCGAGGGGGTCGACCTTCGCTCACTTTTTTTCCATTCGGCTGGAAACGCGCTCGATCGAGCGGTGCCGGCGTCCATTGGCCCTGCGCGCGGAGCCGAGTAAATTTCGGGCGGAGGAGCGCGTCGATATCTTAATTGGTGCCTCCTCTCGTCCCTCGGCCTCCCTTTCTCCGTCTCCCGTAATGGCCGCTCGAACTCGGCTTTAATAATAACGCGCGACTCGTCTCTTGGAGAGCGGAGGTAGCCTCTCCTCTTCTCTCCGTCTTCATTACCTCGGACGTTGGTAACGCAACTTACGCGCACGAAAATTTATGTCTTTCGTATGTATACTTATTTCGCTCCTTTTTTTCGCCCTCCGCGCCTTGATCTCCTTGGAGAAATTTTATTTTCTTCTCTCTTGATGTCTCGCTCGCGCATACAAGCCCTGCCCGCGCTCTCTGATCTCGGTGCCCGATTTAACGGTTTACGGAGCGCTCGGATACTCGAGACGAGTTCTACTTCGAGGGAGTATTATATGTAAAGGGATTAAAATTTTATACAAGGAGAGCTTTAAATCACTGGTGGATTTGGTAAAAAAAACTGCGGCACCATTACACGAATCACGGCGGTGTATTCGGAATTACAGATTTCGCTTTGAATTTACTGGCGTTAATCATTCCGTTGGCAGTGGTTAATTAAATGCGAACTTTAATTTATTCGCGAATTCGTTGCTTTCTTTAATTAAAAGAGCGAAAAACAGCTGTTTTAATTAAAATATTTTAGGGCAGTATAAATCGTTACAATTAAAATTTTCAACCAAAAATGAACCCTCGTGCAAGAATTAGTAAATTTATGTATTTACAGACGAATATATTCAACGTAATACGTAAATGAGTTAATGATATAACAAAACAGAAAATGCAAGACAATTTTTTTCAAAATTTTTTAATAAAAGCACTTTTAAAAAATCCGATAAGAGACGGCTTCGGTACGAACGGGGTAGAACTGCACGCACTCCGCGAAATCAAATCCCGCACGGCTACAATGTATTTTATGTTTATTATTTTATAGGGGAGTAATCCATAGGCAGTTAAGTGCAAATGGACGGCCACTGCGAATAAATGACGACGTCCGGTGGGTCCGTAAAGCCATAACTTATCGTTGATCATCGTTCGTCAGTCGGCTTTTCAGATACTAAGTTCGAAACTGCACGGCAATAAATTCATCGCCTTGGAAAGCAAAGCGTAAAACCACAACAATGGGACGTCCGCCGCGCACCTGCGCGACACGCGTCCGGTAAAAAAAAAAAGTTCGCGCCTCCTCTCCTCGCGTGCCCTCGCGAAGGCGCGAAAAATCAAACCGCGACCTATCGCGCCAATTTCGCGCGCTCGCGATGATTTCCCGAGCTCGATCGGCCGTTAAAGTTAATGCAAACGATCAATAAAGTCCGCTACAGAGTAAGCTTCTTTGCGCGCAAATTGATTTACAATACGACGATGAAAAGGAAACGAGCCGCGGGTGATTATGAATATTGCGCGATAAGGAAATCGCTTATCCAATAAAAACTAATTTATCGTCGAATTATTGTGATAAATTCCCGCTCGGCGCGGCGGGCTCAAGGTGTGTGCACAGCCGCGGCGGCGGCGGCGAGAAATCATGAAAATCGCGGCATCAATCATCGCCCCGGCGCGAGCGGCCCGCGCGCCGCTTATAAACTTAGAGAAATGACATAAAATCATAATGCCCGCACTCGACTTTATGATAAGTTGAACACAACATCATTTCCTTAAGTATCGCTTAATATCGCGATATTATTCATTAGGCGAGCGCCGCGGCCGAGTGTAATGGGCCCATAAAAGCCACCGCGCGAAATATCGGCCGCGGGCGCGCGGGGAAAAAAAGGCGCGCGCGCGCGCACTCCGGGGCACATCGCGGCGCGATCGGCATCGTCTTCGGGGGGCGCCGGATGTAAAGCGGTCCCGCGGCCGGACGGACGGACGCGCGGGAGAGCGCGTAAGAGCTCATAAATGCGAATTTAAGAGGCGTAATAAAAACACATTGAAATCGAGAGTGAATGAGCCGGGCGCGCGCGCGCGTGCTGCGCTATATACCAAGATTTTCTCGCTTTCTTGCGCGATTCGCGCCCGCGGGGGGAGGGGGGGGACGGCAGCGCTTTATTTTTTTCGAAAGCTCCCCCGTCGCGGTTTTGCGCGATTAGCCGGGATCATTAATGCGCGAGATCGCTCATTCGCTTTTTGCGAATTTGTTTGATGAGCCCGAGCGTTTAAGATATTGGGGGGACCGTTAATGATGGGAATTAAGCTTGCGAAAGAAGTTTTACGTTGAGGAAAAAGCGCGCACGTGGAAGTTAAATGCACGTAAATTACGATGTTTAAAACCTTCTTTTTGTAATGTACGTATAACCGTGTGAATTTCGGAGTAGGTCGATGCTACCGAATCGCGTGTCTTTATCTCATTAACGGGCTTTTATCTAAAAGGAGGAAAATAAAAAATTTGAGCCGAAGATTTATTTATAGAAGTGGAGAAAAAAATTCCACGGGAACGAAGCGCACAATCGAAAGTTAATCGTTCGTATGATCTCGGCTACTTTACGGGTCGGAGCTCGGGTCAATTTCTCGTTACAGCCCGCGAGTACACACAGAGAGTCTGGCGGCTGCTCTCCTCATATCTCGTAAATTTTATCGCGCATTTAAATAAACGTCTTGGCCTATAAAAATAAAACGTTAATATGACACGAGAGAGCGGGAGAGGCTCCTCGTCCGAAGCCACCGGGTGACCCCCATAGGAAAGCCCATAAACGGCCGGGGAACGGCCGCGATCTCCGCTTTCCCTTTTCGAGGCGCGCCGATGCAAAAAGCCGCCCAACCCTTACGACTGTTTACACTCGGCGCGCCATAACGATGTTTCGCCTTGGATTCGTCGCGCTACAATTTTTTTCCCCCCGCTCCCAATTTCCGTCCCTCGGGCGCTCCAGACGCTGCAAGGTCGCCGGGCCCGAAATTTCCCTGCGCCCGTCGCAACCCGCGCTCCAAAAAAAAAAAACTGGAAGAAAAGAACCGGACGCCGAAGGTCTTCGTCGAAAAATCGAGCTCCTGCCATCGGGGTGTGCTCTCGTATATATAACGCGCGTTCAATTTTTTTCCTCCCGGCTTGTCCTCCACGGTGCAGGAGGGAGGGGGGGGGGGGGGAGGGGAGAGG